>PVKH010012499.1:0-17250 GCA_004027955.1 Chaetophractus vellerosus
TATGGAAAGAATGTACTTTAGAATCTGGAATCCAGAGGGCTGTGATTTATTGCTTTGTGACTTGGGAAAAAGAACATTATTTCTCTTAATTCACTGAGAAAATAGAAGCAATATCAGAAGAGAAGTTCCACCTGCTCCCACCACCAAATATACCAAAGTCCCTGCATCTATATCCATAAGCTGTGCCTTTGCCACTGTTACAATAAGTGAACTCCCCTTGCCTTGCAGGCCAGTTTCTCCAGTGACCTGGACCTGCTTATGCCTAGCCAAGGACATGTCTCTTTCTGTTATCTCCTCTCTTTCTTACATCATCAAATGTCCCCTACATTTTGTATCATTCCCATAATCATGCATGCGCACGGCAATATGTCCCACTTACCCCAAAACATCTTTAAAATACTGCCCAATATCCCTGATTTCCTTTGGAGCAGAACTCTTAGAGTGAAGTGTACATCCATTGTTTAGACTTCTTGCCCACTGAAACCTGTCAATTTCCCTGTCACTAAATCCAATGGTCACTTATTAGTTCTCATCACACATATCACATTGCCAGCAGTTAAGTTAAGATACTTGGCTCCTGGGACAACACTCTCTCAGTTCTCATCTTACCTCATGGGTTGTCACCTTTCAGTTTCCTTTTCTAGTTTCCCCTCATCTCCTGTACTTGGAAATAGTGAGGTGCCTGAAACTTGGACCTCTTTTCTTCTCTATGCTTAGTCCCTAGGTTATCTCATTCAATGTTGAACTCATATGTCTATGTGTCTATTTGGTTAGGCACCTCAAAATTAATCCATCCTATACACAAATACCTAACTTCTTCACATCCATCCCCCAAACCAGCTCCTTCTACATTCTTCTCTCTCGCTCAATAAATAGCACTTCTATCTTACTAGTCTCTTGGTTCATAAACCTGGGTGTCATTCTTAAGTCCTTTCTTAAGTCCTCCTCTCTTCTCACACCCCATTCCTAAGCAAACCCTACCAGATTGATGTATGGAATATTAAAAAATCCAAACATTCCTCATTTTTCCACTGTTATTGCCTTAGTTCAAACCACTGGTTCATGTTTCTGTTTTCCCTACCCTGTCCTCAAATGATTCCTCACACAGTACCCATATGTTCCTTTTAAAGAAGATCATGCCACTTCTTGGCTCAGACTCTCCCAATCCTGTCTGAACAGCAAAAATTCTACAAAACAAAGACAAATAACCCAATTAAAAATGAGTAAAGGACTTGAATAGACATTTCCCCAAAGAAGATATACAAATGGCCAATGAGTACCCATTAAGATGCTCAACATCATCGGTCATCAGGAAAATGCAAATCAAAACCATAATGAGATTCCACTTCACACCCACTAGGATGGCTAGGATGGTGTTGGAGAAGATGTGGTGAAATTGGATCACTTGTACATTGTTGATGGCATTGTGCAATGGTGCAGCCACCACAGAAATCAGTTTGACCATTCCTCAGCAAGTTGAATATGGAATTACCATATGATACAGCAATCCCAGTTCCTAGTATATACCCAAAATAACTGAAAGCAGGGATTCAAGTAGATACATGTACACCAATGTTTAAAACAACATTATTCACAAGATCCAAAAGGTAGAAGTGACCCAAGTGTCCAACAATAGATGAATGGATGAACAAAATATGGTACATACACAAATAGAGTGTTTTTCAGCCATAAAAAGGATGAACTTCCAGTGATTCGTGTAACAACATGGGTGAACGTTGAAGATATGTTGAGTGAAATAAGTCAGACACAAAAAGGGCGAGGAGGAACGGGGAATTATTGCTCAATGGGTGCAGAGGTTCTTCTTGAAATGATAAAAAGTTGAGGTACTGGATGCTGAGGAGGGTAGCACACTATTGTGAGTACAATTAATACCACCAAATCATACATTCGAAGATGATTAAAATGTGATATTTCGAGTTCTGTATGTCACTACAATAAAAAGTTCAAAATAAAATCCAGTCCTAAAAACAACCCAATTCCTCCCTGCCACCAACCACTACCTCTTTGGATACCTTTCACAGAACCCTTCCTTTCCTCCCTCAATTCAAGTCTCATTTGCTTCCTTCATTCCTAGAAGACACCAAGCATGCTCTCACCCCAGGGCCTTTGCAACTGCTCTTCTCTCTGCCTGAATGTTTGTCCCAGTTACTTACCTGGCAAGGCCCCTCACTTTCTATAGGCCTCTACTCAAATATTCTCTTTTCAGGGAGATCTTCCCTGACCAACATAAAAACAAGCCCTCCTCAATGGTCCTCTAGTTCCTTATTCTATTTCGCTTTCTTCAAAGAAATTTTTACCACTTAACTTATTATATGTGCATTTATTTTTGTATGCGCTCCCCCAATTATAATATAAGTAGCAAAAAGCAGTGACTTGGTTGATTTTATTCGCTGTCATCCCTAGCACTATGTGTACAATGTCATAGACTCTTTAGAAATAGTTTCTTGTTGAATAAGTGAATTAATATAATCATCATCCAGAGTCACACAGACTATAAATACATATACACCATATATGAGTAGATTTAGCATTTGCATATATTTACTTCTTATCTTGTTCTACATAACATATGTATTTGTTTGCTTTTCTGCTTGTCTTACAGAGTAGAGGCCTTTTCATATCTTCTACTTTGTATTCTAATTGTTTCACTTAATATCCAAGCCAAATAATTTTCACAAATTACTTTGAACCTTTCACAAATGTACCTTTTAACAGGGGATAGTCTTTCTTCAAACAGATGAGTCAGACTTTACTTCCCCTTTCCTTATAATTGGATGTTCAGGTTTTCCCCACTTTTTTCCTTCTTCTCATTACAGCATAAAAAAATATTTGTACCAAATGATTTTTACTATATCAGAAAAAGTCCTCAGGGTAGGATAAAGACAGGATGAGGGGTTTCCTGAGTGTCATTTTAAAGATTGTTTATACAGCTTTCCAGAAGGGTTAAACCTATGTATACTCCAATAGTATGTTTCCTTGGCCAGGCTTTGACTTCAGACTGATAGGAATGGATTGCCTTGATAAATTCTTTCCTCATTTTATTAATGAATTTATTCTTATTAATTCCTCACTCTGAGACATTTCTAGAATTAAATGTTTGAGTCTTGCTTCTGATGCTCTACCCATATAGTGCTTTTCAAAAAAAATAGTTGCCTTGAAAGAGCTTAATTGTCCTAATTTTGATGGCCAGTGAGGCTCTTGTGCTTTTTCACGTGGAAAATGTGTGATGTGGAGTTACCGTGTTATTGTGGCACAATTCTGCCTCTCTAACATGCCATCTCCATCAATCTTTACAGACCATGGCTTCTATCTTCCAAATCAACTAAAATGTGTGCTCCTGGTGGGTTGCATCATTGACAAAATGGTTTGCATCAGGAGCATTTTAGGGCTCACTTTGTCCCCATGGAGTATGAGAGTCATTATGTGGTCTTCGGAGAAGCACCGACTTTGGGTTGGTTGAGCCTGAGTTAAAACAACAACTCTCACACAAACCATCTCTGTGACTTGAGCCTGCCTGACTGAGCCAGCCTGAACTCAGCTTCCTCATCTGTAAAGAAAATAGAGAGTAACATGTATCTCATAGGGTTGTTGTCAAGACTGAAGGACATGGGGCCGGCTGTAGTCCAGTGGATAGGGCGCCGGTTTACCACATGGGAGGCCCCAGGATCGGTTCCCAGGGCCTCTTCGAGCAGGCAATACCGCCTTGAGAAGGCAAGCTGCCGTGGGTGGGGCAAAAGCCGCTGTGGGCAGGGCAAAAGCCACCATGGGCAGGGCAAAAAGCCGCCACGGGCAGGGCAGGCCGCCCACGAGCAGGCAAGACCGCCATGTGGTGAGCTGACTCAGCAGGTCCCCACAACGGGGGGAGAGGAGCAGACACAGAAGAACACAAAAAATGAACACAGCAAGAACAAGCAGAAAGGGGGGGGATATGTAACAAACAAACAAACAAAGACTGAAGGACAACAGAACAAGAACATTACATACGTCAAGTTCATGGCAAGCTGTGGAAACATTAGCTCTCTTTCCCTTTCGTCAACCACCTGTAGATTATATTCCTCTTTGACAAACATTCCAGCTTCTTTCATTGAAAGGGCCCTCCCTGAAGGAAGAGTATACAAACCTACCCTGCTAAACTAGAGGAGACATGTGACTTGCTTAGGCCAATGCAATGTATACAAAAGTGATGTGTCCTTTCTGAGCAGAAGCTGTGCAGTTCATCGTGCTTTTTTATACTCCCGGTCATGATGGCCAGAGGAAAGTTGTTCCATGAACATGGGTCTTAAAATGAAGGTGACAGAGGAAGCACTGTAGCTGACTTGCAGTAGACA
Organism: Chaetophractus vellerosus; assembly: GCA_004027955.1. Classification (NCBI taxonomy): domain Eukaryota; kingdom Metazoa; phylum Chordata; class Mammalia; order Cingulata; family Chlamyphoridae; genus Chaetophractus; species Chaetophractus vellerosus. The sequence goes on from PVKH010012499.1 coordinate 4,350, forward strand.
TGTAGCATGAGAGAGAAATGAACCCTCCACTGTTTAAACCACTAGAACATGGGGATGTTTATTATCATAGCTTGGTCTAGCCTATTCTAGCTTATATCCACCTCCTCCCCCAACAAAATAAGACGTATCAAGTTTGTCCAGGTGAAGGAAGACTAACAAAACTAAAGCCATACTTATTTCAAACCTATTATGGACCAAGGCTCTTTGTGAGTTATTAAAGTTATTTATAGATACTGTCTGCCCTCAAAGAGAGCGCAGTCCATTATTTCAGCATATGTTGTTATAAATTATCTGTTTTCTTCACACAAGGGGTGTTCTCTGACCCGGAAACATGAAGGAGATGTCACAAAATGTCCTTCTGCTAAAAAGGGTGTGGAGGGAAGAGACATTTTTCTCATTGTGTCCACATTATATTCTACATATATCCCAAAGTGACTAGCTCACTGCAGTGTCTGTTATTGTAGAAGGACAAAAAGCAATTCCATAAGCTATTTTAGTTTTCCTAATGGAAAAACTAGATGCTGCAGATGAAAGAGTTATTAGAAAAATAAGTCTTAGTTTTTCTATAAAAGCATCCAAAATGGGCTGCACGTCTTGGCCAGTCCATCAGTGCTGGAAAGGTGTGCATTAGCAGACAGGATCTCTAATCAAAATAAATCTTATCTTTAAAAACTTTTTCCCTAGGAAGTAGCCGAAGAAGAACAACCAGAAGAGATACCAGAAGTTGATTGAATGAACGTGTTTCAGTCCATCTGATGGTGTCTTTTCTGCCCTTTAAAGGGTGTGGCTCACCAATGCAGCTATTTCCAGTGACAGGGAGACGCCCTGAAGCTGGAATTCACCCAGGCCACCCACCCAGCCTTTTGTTTCCTCTCCTACTTTTCCTGGAATTACAACTACCTGGTGCTACTTTCCAGTGCTGCTTTTGACGATGTGCTTCTCTGCCCCAGACACTTGGCATTTCTTCTTACTCTTGATTTTGTGTAGAACCTCAGCTCCAGCTGAAAAGGGTTTGCTCGTCCACCCACAATAGTATTTGGGCCGGGCAGAGACGTATCAAGGAGCAGAGCCAAACCTAGAGTGTGGTGAGTGAGGCATTCAGTTTGGGCAAGGCATTTAAGGCATGCTAAAAACTCAGCAATCAAGGGAAACAATATTCCAATGCAATATTTTAAAGAATCAAAGTGAATGCAACATTCCAAGATGAACAAAGTATCAAAAATTTAAATGAAGGCAGGATCAGTATTACTGCTCTTTTCTTTTGCCTCAGTTTCCAATATGGTTCTTTAGAGTACTATTATTGATCCTTTCTTTAGTAAAAATTTTGGTATTTTGTTCATCATGGATTTTTGCATTAATTTTGAGTTTTAAAAATAATGCATTAAATAATATTTATCTTATTTATTGCACCTTTAGGTGCACCCTTATATGTTGTACCTATGATGAGTGCCTCACTCTCCTCACCCTAGTCCCATCCCGTCAAACAGATTAGAGTTATGTGTTTACGGTAGCCATTGGCTCTATAAAATCGCATCAGGCCAAGAAATAGCTCCCTTATTTTATCTCTATAAACCCAAGAAGCAGGCAAAGTTCTATAGTTTAAGTTCCCATCAATCCTGCCCATATTTCTGCCAAATAGGTCATTCTTTGGAAAACACTTTTTTTCTGAAAATAAACTTTTCATGGTCAAATTAGTTTAGAAAATGGTCAGTTGAACAAAGGTAGACAGAAGAGAAAGAATATATTGCTGGATGTGCTAATATATACTCATATGCCAGTGCATATTGTGAATCTCTGAGATACACAGAGCCTGCAGTATTTTCATATTTGAGCAAATAACCCCCTTTACAGGGGCTAGTGTTCCAGGCAATGCATGCAGGGAAATGCCTAGGAAATCTTGGGGAAGAGATCTCAATGAACCCTCTTTGAGAAGACGCAACAGAGCTTGGGAAAAGGTAAATTGATAATAGGCGTGCTGACACGATCTAAAGCATGGTGTCACAACAGAAAGTTGAAAATAGCTCACTTACCACTCTGGGGGAAGAAAGTTTACGTTGCATGATTTAACATCCTCCTGTTGTTAAATAACACACAGCTTCATGTAGGATAGAGTGGGAGAGATGTGAGTTATTGTTCACAATCCCCTTATAGCTGTTATACTTTCATTGACAGAAACATTTCCTTTCTCTAATTTTATTTCAACTTTCACAAAATCATCATTCAGCATTGAAAGGTAGCGTCAAAGCTGGATCTGCAAGAAAGTGGGGAAATGAATTGAAATTGATTACTTTGAAGGCAAGGAAAAAGTCCTCCCTCTCAGCATATAACGGCGAAATCCATTTTTGTGGGTGAGGCAATGCACAAGCATTTCTTCTTTTTTAGATATTGGCAAAGTGGCATTCTTAAAGATGTCCCATTACAAAAAGTAGGCAAAGTTTATTGGTCATTTTTTATACACCGGGCCCTGTGCTTATGGCCCCATGAGGTAGGTGCTATAATTACCCCTGTTTTACTCAAGAGGATGTTAGGTTCAGAGAGGCTAAGTCATTTACCAGTCTTGGGCCCTTAGCATGTGATGAGGCTTGGATCGGAAGCCAGGCAGCCTGACTCCAGATTCTGCTCTTAAACACTAAAAGCTAGAACTTTGAAACCTTTGCCTTCTAATATCTCAGCAGCATTACGTTGGCCCCCAGTTGGCAAGTTCAAGTGGGAAGGTGAACATTCAGGAGAGGACCAACTTAGATAATTCCAACTAGAAGGCATTAAGGAGCATCCTAGGGATGTGGTGGCAGGGTGATGGGCATCAACAACAGATTCAAAGAGAAGACAAGGGGAAAGAGTGCATGCAAAGATGGAGTTGTCTCGGTGGGGGTGTTACATCCTAGGGAAACAAAAATAAATTCTTCTTCTACCACATGAGAACCTTAGAGGTAATCAATTCTCATGACCTGGCTGTGCAAATACATTCACTGTTTTCCCCCTAATACTTATGTCTTCCTCCACATTTCCCAGATCCCTTCAATAGATGGGGCCGTGTGATGAATTCTGAGCACTGGATTGTGCAGAAGTGATGTGTTTCACTCCCAGGCAAAGGTTTCTGAACAAGAGCATGACCCTTCAGCTTCTCTCTTCACCTGTAGCAAGGACATAAACATTCCAATGGCAGAGCCATAGACAGAAGATCTGGGATCATTACCACAAAGAGGACAGTGGGTTTGTGAATCAGAACAAGCTTTAAGGTGTTACTATTTGATATTTCACGGTTCATTTGTAACCACAGCATTACATGGCCTGGCCTATCCTTATAAATACACTGTGAGTATCAAGACCACCTAGGAGCTTATAAAAAATACAGATTATAGGTCCACACCCCTGGCTCCCCTGTCTGCTCAATCCAAATTTCCAAGGATGGAGCACTTGAATCTCTGTTTTTATAAACCTGGGATATTTTAATGATGAGCAGTTTTGGAAAATACTGTCTAAGACATCAGCTAGTTCCCCCAAGACTCCCAATCTGCTTCCTCTCCAAACTCCACTGTTACACATATGAAAAACAAAAGCCTAGTATATATACTACAGTGACTAGGAGCATGGGTTTGGCTATCAGCTTTGCTATTTACTATCTGGTTGGCTTTGAGCAAGTTATTGAACTCTTCTAGACCCAGTTTTTTTCACCTGGAAATCAGAGCTAAAAGTAGCATCTACTTCTGGAGTGATGGAAATGTTCTATATCTTGATTGGGGGTAATGTGAACACAAATTTCTGCATTCCTCAAAACTTATGAAATTATACATCTATGATATGAACATTCCACTGAATGTGTTCACTTCAGCAACAACAACAATAATAAGTGAAAAATCAGTATTCATTTTGCAGAGTTGTGAGGATTATAACAGATATCCATGGAGAACATCTATCATGATATCTGGCAAAAAGAAAGCCCTCAGAAAAAAGTAGCTATTATTATATATTATATTATATATTATGTATGATTTATTATGTATCATTATCAAAATTATATTCCAAGGTTACACATACCTAAAGCCATGGCAGATTTGGGAAGCTAAGAATATAGCTCAGACTATTTTAGATAGTGAATTGTGTTCCCAAGGTGTGTTTCTTCCTGTTTTAAGTGAGTAAAGTCTTTTCATGAAAAGTATTTCAAAAAAATAAATTTCATACTAACTCTCAGAGTTTGTTCAAGAATGTTTTGGATTCATACCTCAGCTTATCCATGACTCATAATTTTGCAAATGATGCATGCTCCAACGCACAATATATATTTTGTTATGCCTTTGCTATAATTAATCAAGCAAAAAATGAGTATTATATTTCCTAATGACAACTTTGTGCCTGCAAAGAAAAGCCTTGCCAAGATGTTAATGCATCTATATGGTTGCCTGCATCAAAACGCACAATCCTTAATTCTAATTTCAAGCTTTAATTGCCAGAGGCCATAATAATAAAGGATTTGAGTTTTTAAAAATATACTTCCAGCAGGATTTTTCCTTAAGAAATGCATCATAGTATAATGATATATGGAACACACAGAACAGCAGGATAAAGAATATCAAACGCTACAAACTTGTTTAGAAAAGGACAGATTAAGTCTCTACAAATTTTAGTTCCCTGGAACCCAAGAAAATGCACTTAACAATAATAGACTTTAAGAATAAAGCAAATAAATTTTGTTTTAAAAAATGTGTGTATAATACAGACTCCCCCATTCAGAGGACCTCAGGAAATATTTGAATGCTGAAGAATATTGATCCTCTAATTCTGTGCCTTGTTCAGTGCTAGCAATTCTGGGGATGTAGACAATGAAAAAAGCAAAATTGCTTTCCTATGAAAGTTACACTTTGTGTTAGGGATGTTGACTATAGTTGGGATTTTGCTATCCTGACAGTCGTTTTTCTCCAGAACTCAGAACAACAAAAACAAAAACAACAAGCTCTGAGATTGAAAACATAAAATTAAATAAGTAATTAATTCTCAAAGAGACAAATAGATCCAAGGCAACATAAAAATGTGACTGTAGCAAAGCTCCTTGTATTTACATATTGGAAAAAAAAAGTGTGACTAATCAAAAGAGAGAGGAGCAGGAGATGAGAAAGACAGATTTACAATGTGCTTGGGGAAGGACAGGCTTGACACGTCCATGTGGAGTCCTGTCCCCCTGGCAAGGCCACTCCTATAGTGGGAATGGTGCATAAGACTATCAGTCTGAGGCCATTGACAGCTTGGATTATTCCTGTGCTCTTCTTCCTCATTAATTAGATTCCCACCAATTTTGTATTTAACGAGTTTTTTCATGCAGTTCCCAACAGACACGCACGCATATATGACACTCAGACTTTGCTCATTGTTACTAAGTTTATCAACATTTTTAATATCTATGAGTGGTCAGTATAATTGGCTTTCCCATAAGAAGATAGTAAACACATGTTGTAATGGTTTGGCAGTTTTACGTAATTTTGAATTCCAAAAATATAAATTAAATCATGCTTGTAAACTGATCTGTTAATCTGGGCACGATTAGGTTATGATTAGGTTGTTAACTGGGCCACATCAGTAGGACGTTGAGCCCTGCCCCTCAGTGGGTGTGGTCTCAAGTGTAAAAGGCAAGGCAAAACACAGAGGGAGCAGATTTAAGAAGCAGATTTTTGAGAAGCAGTTCTGATGTTGGAGAGGACGCCCCAGGAGAACAAGTGAGCCATTCGCCTGATAGTCCACAGCTGCAGCCCTGGGAAGAGAGGAACCCAAAAAGACTGAACCCTGGCAAACGTCGGCAGCTGTCTTGCTCCAACACGTGGACTTTGGTTAGGAAAGAAACTTATGCTTCATGGCCTGGTAACTGTAAGCTTCTACCCCAAATAAATACCCTTTATAAAGACTAACCAATTATTGGTATATACTGTGAAAGGCACCCCTTTGGCTGACTAATACACATGTTGAGCATCTAGCATTTACATGTGGTTTCCATTTTCTTTTTGTTTAGTCCCCTTGATAACCCCCAAAGCTGGATATCATTATTCCATACTTATACATAACCCCAATGTCCTTTTATCCTTTAGCATAGAAACTGCAGGTAAAGTCCTCTATTTTACTGATGGCAACCCAGATTCAGAACTCAGCCCATTTTTAATATCCCATCCCACCCCACCCCCCAAAAAATCCTGTGCTATAAAAGAATTATCAAACATGACAAAACTTATTGGAGATGTTTGGCAAGAAAATTGAGAATAAGACTTATATAGCACCCATATGGAAACTAAGATCTCCCTTAGACACTCCTCCACTGCTTTATGCTAGTGGGTCCAACTGAAGTTGTGCAATGTAGCAGTCTGTGCAATTTAGCACTACCTTGACTCTGGTTCCTAGTTTTTAATCCCCAACTAATCAAGGTGCTCAGTCAAAGCAAAGGATTCTCCTCGAGCTATGGTCTCCTTAAGAAGGCAATTTAGGAGCCGTCTTTCTCCTTTTGAGTGTTTTCTTGCTGCTTCCTCATCCATTCCACATATCCTATATTTCTTCAGACCACACATGGGGTTCCTCTCAGGCGAAGTTGTGATGAGTTGGGTCGTCTTCATTGCCTTACAAGTAATTAAGATAGTGAACTTCTGTTTTTTTTCCAGATTGTCTCACCTTAGTACAGACACAACATAAATGTTAGGAAAATAAATAAATACTGTAATCGATTATTATTTCTGGGACTCAGGTAAGACTGAGTTCTTGGACTTGCAAACTGAAATCCAGACATTGAAATTCAGTATATTCTTCCAAGTAATGTTACCCTCTAAATTCTCTTGAAGAGCTCCAGCTGGCATTTCCCTAGTGATGTTGTAACAGGAAAAGAAAGCAGACACAGAAGAAAAAATAACCAGTAGTAACAAGGCAATACATGATCCAGAATCCAATTATGTAGTAGAGAGGATAACTTCTATAGGAGCTTGAGAGAGAGCCTGAGAAATCAGAGAAGGGAGTAAAGGCTTCCTAGTGGTGGCAGGTCTTAAAGAAATATGACTGAGCAATGTCTGTTAGGTAAAGGGGATGACACAAGTGAAGAGGCTGGCACAAGAACTTTTTACAAGCTTTCCATCCATCTGTTCCACTGAGGCTGGCATATTTGCCTAGTAGGTTCATCCAAATTAGGTTTTTAAATCCCGTAGGGAAGAGACTATCTCTACCAAAATAGTGTAGAATCAGTTGTTTTCAGGTACATGTTTAATTTCATTAAACATGTGTTGATGCTATCCCCAAACCATCTCACCATTTGTGATTTTCTAATTCCTATTCAAGTTCTTCTATTTATCCTACCTAAGTCCCTCTTGATAGCTTTTCTGTGACCGGAACCATACACATGAATGAACGTGTTTTCATGCAATTGGGAGGCAATTCTTCCTATTCAGGGCTCCAGAATAAAATTCATCAGAGAGAGAAACAAACAAAGGAATCTGTCAGCAATAATTGCAATGTCTCCAATCAGTAATGTATAGACAGATACAAAAGAAATTAGAACGTCTTCGGAATAGAATGTTGTCTTTTCCCAAAATAAATGGGTCATAAGTCTAGGACTATCTATTATTCTTTGTGCCTCTCCTCTCCTTTCTTCTCTCCTGTCCTCTTCCTTCAACTTCCCTTCCTTCTCTTTCACTTTACTCCCCTCTCCAGTCCTTCCCTCCTCTCCCTCTTCCCTCTTTCTTTCAGAAAAAGAAACACTGATTTTGTGATCAGACACTCTTGGGATTGAATGTCACTATCTAACTAACCATGAGTAGCTAGACAGAATCCCAGAGTCTCAGTTTCCTTGGACTGAAAAATGGAGTTGACATCAACCATTCAGGGTCAGTATGGAGAGTAAATGACATGATGTGTGCAAAACGTTTAGCAGAAGGGCTCTGAACCTGTTACACAATAGCTGCTTTGTACACAGTATACCTATTATGGGACTTTGAATAGCAATGATGGTAGTTGCAGTTTTCGAATCAGTAGAAAGAAACCTTTGTCTAAGATGTAAGCTACTCTAACCACACTTGTTACAATCCCCATTAAAACTGTGACTTAGAAGAAGTCATGGTGGTCTGTAAGACCCCCTCTTTGCCAAAGCAGAAGTCCTTGTGAAATATGGCACTATCTGTCACATGATTTATAATCTGAACCCCTATCCCTACAACGACCCCAAGCTTCCTATTCCCAGGACAAGGTCCGGTGGTGGAGAGCTTTCCTGCTAGAAATCTTCCCTAGACTGAGTCTCCTCCCAGAAGCTCCCATCTATTAGTCCCTGTTCTGCACTCCCCGGGGCCAGGCAAAATGAATCTAATCACTCTTCCTCATGACAGCCCTTTAGATATTTGAACAAAGTGATTATGTCTCCCCAGTGCACTCTCTTCTCCAAGTGATACATCCCCAAATCATTCCCTAATTTCTCCTTGTGGCGTGTACTCCAGCCCTGATATGTCTTGGACGTCAATGCCACACCCAAGACTGAGAACTTCAACACAGACCACGGCAGAGTACGGAGGGCAAAGAACAACCTGTGGTCTGCACTGTGTCCTTATCAGTGCAGCTAAAGAAGGTACCAGTCTCTTTGCATTAAAGCCTATCAAGTTTATGTTTCAAGTAAAGTATCTAGATCTATGATGTGTGCATATGTGTTTGTAAGGGTTAATTGTGTATATATTTGTATACACATCTCTCTCAGTCTTTCTCTCTTTCCCCCTCTTTCCTTCTCTTCCATCCATCCTCTCCCTCATCCCTCTCTTTCTCTCTCTCTCTCTCTCCCCCCTCTTGTAAAAGGTCCATGTCAATAGTTTTCTTCTCACATGTTTATTTTGAGAATTAGATTATTCTAGATGTAAACATTGTAGAATGGTGCCTTGCTCATGTCAGCACTAAATGAATGCTAGCTATTATTCTTACTTTATCCTAACACACACTGATACAGTCCATTTGCCAGAGGCTGTGCTAGGTTCTGGAGATACAGTGATGTATAAAATGTGGCCCCCATCCTTAAAGAAATAAGATCTTTGGGAGAAAAAAAATGCTAAAAATCATACTGGGTCAACCACTGTATCCAACCTGAGGCACAGGGTCATGGCAGGAGGAGGGGCAAGGCGTACCAGAGAAACCTTCCTGGAGAATAAGACACCTGAGCATGGAAGGTTTTAAGAATAAATTGGAATTAGCTACAGCCAGAAGGGGTAAGCTTGTTCTAAGCAGGAAAAAGAGAAGTGTCTGCAAAGACAGTGACACTATAGCCCCTGGGACATTTGGAGACAGGCAGAGGTGAATGGATTTCCCTAGGGGTGGCTTCAGGATGTAGATACCTTCTAAGATGTTAACTATCCAGTTTACAGGTAGCTAGCATCCCTTCAGACTGAATGCTTTCAGTTTATGTATGAGAAATACCCAAGCTCCTCAATGCCTAAGCTGTAGGTGGAAGGCACCTACCCTCTGATAACGGAGTGGGATGCCTCTGCTGCGGATTTCCATTAATGACATGATAGCTAAATAGACACTGGCCCAGTGAAGCATACAGGGGGTCTAGAATCCACATTGTTAACAAAAGGAGAGTGAAAAATATTTACCATGGGAAAGTAATTGCCGGGTATTGTGCATGAGGTAAGGCATACAGTTAGAAGCAAGAGGACTGAAAGGGCAGGATAAATTGGTATTTTCAGCTGCTTTTTGCTTTGAAATCATATCTCCCTTTAAAGGATGATCTGGGTAAATTTCTCTAGTTCTTATGTCAGAACTTTTTGTAAATACTCTAACTTTAGTTTTAAAAAAGTCTCACTCCATTTTATACATCTTCCACATCCAAAATAATCAGATGATTGATTATTTTGTAGCACATCTTTCAATGTTTGCTGCTGTGACTTAAAGAAATGGCTCTGTCTGGTGCAGCTCTCTCCTGCTGATGTAAACAAAGCTAGAGAAGCAGACCAGTTCAGACGGTCATTACACGTGCTAACTTTTGCTTCTTTTGATAAACATTTCTTAGTCAATCAAGGATAGTTGGCACTAAAGATTAAATGATGACTGTAGACCACATAGCAGAGAACTAATTGTGCAATTTGGGCAAGCTAATGGATTCTGTTTTTACTCTGTTTTTCCTTTATACTCTACACTAAAATCTCTTTTTGTTAAGGAGCTGGCATGACACATGTGATTTTTTTCTTCTCTTTTTCTGTCCTCATCCCTCTTCTGGGATTCCTTCTTCAAATACCTTCGTTGACAATAAAGTTTAGCAGACATTTATTGAACACCTACTGTATGCCTGTATGCTTAGCTGAGTCCTGAAAGAGGAAGGAGAGTGAGGGAGCAAATATTGACTGAGGATTATATTCCAGGCACTGTGAATTCTCACCTTTTAACCAGCACAATTCTCTGAATAGGTACAGGGGCTAGTCACATTTTACAGATGTGGAAACTGAGTTCTCAGAGGCAAAGATTTACCCACAATAAGCAAGGAACTCAGTAAAGGTTCCGACCAGGGCAGCTCAACTTCCAAAGCCATCCTCTGTGCTATGGTATACTACTCCCTCCCTCGGCTGGAGCAGAGAAAGAGATGAGGATGCTCGCTGGTGCAGACATTTTAGGTAAAGAGGGTGGGTGAAAATTTGGGGATGCCATGCACAACAACATATCATTGACAAATGGCCCCAAGTGACAACATTCGGGTACCTAGCTGACCTGACACTGAGCACCGGGGCAAAACCAAATGCTTCTGTGTGTCATTGCCTCTGCCCCACATCCTACTTCACCTGTACTTCAAGATGCGACTCCTTCTGATGTGGAATCAATATAAATGTATCCTTTGGACACGGTTTTGAAAAGCTTTGCCTGGAGTGATCATAATCATCAATCATGGGCTTTTAGAGGCAAGCTGGAATGCAGAAGTCCTTTGGGAAAACCTCCTCATTTTAGACAAGAAGAAATTCTAGCTCAGGGAAGGAAATACATGTTCAAAGTCAAGGTCTAGAATCCAGTCTCCTGCCTCAGAACTGAGAGCAATTTCCATCTCTTAGTAAATATCAGGCAACAGTGCCTTCCTGACCCAGGAGGATAACTGTGGGTGCAGGAAAGGGGATCACCCTGGTATGTGGCATGGGAGCTTAGTCCAAAAGATTTCTTAAACTGCAGGTGTGGGACCCTTCCCTTCCCTTCCTTCCCGTACTCACACACCTGGTCATCCCCCCTGACTTCTACAAATCAATAATGATATCTGCACCTTCTCAATTGCTTGAGTCAGTCATGGGAGAATCCTCATTTGCATCTTATTGTCCTTTCTCTGCCTCAAGCAACTCAACCCTAAGTCTTACTTCTGTCTCCAGAACACACCTAGGACACGTCCCTTTCTTTGCTGTGAGTCTTAGCCCAAGCCTGCAAGCCCTCTCTCCTGGGAAACAAGTTTCCTAATAAGTCTCTATGCATCTATTCTTGCTCCACACTGCAGCCAGAGTGTTCTTTGTCAACGATTCCAATCAGATCACTTCTGCTTAATAAAGCCCTTCAATAATTGCCTTTTCAGTTTCTTGGCTGCTAAAACAAATACTATACAATGGGTTGACTTAACAGCAGGAATTTATTGGCTCCTAGTTTCAGAGGCCAGAGGCTTTGCTTCCTCTGTGGGTATCTCCTAGCTAGCCCACAATCTTTGGGGTCCCTGGCTTTTCCATCACATAACAATGTACATGGCAAAGTCTTCTCCTTTCTCTTCCAGGTTCTGTTGATTTCCAGGTTCTGGCTGCTCCCCGTGGCTTCTCCACTGTGTCCAATTTCCATTACTAATAAGATTTGCATATTGGATTAAAGCCCACCCTCATTCAGTCTGGGCACACCTTCATTAACATTTTCAAAGGCCTTATTTATGAATGAGTTCACACCCACAGGACCAGGGGTGGGGTCTGAACATGCCTTTAGTGGGAGACATGATTCAGTCCCCAGCACCACCCATTTGCCTTTCCAGTACTGATGGTTAATAGTCATCGAAATTGGTACACAGAGCTCTCTTAAATACAGTTGTCCGAATTGTAGACAATTTGCAAAGCATGCCAGTATCAATCTTGAATACATTTCTAATGGTTCTCCTGCAGTACAAACACATTTAAATGTGCCTATTCACAAATTTTAAAAAGAATGTAAATGTATGCACATACGAATATTGAGCTAGCCTTCTGTGATGCGTTTTAATAAGCCAGCCTCTCAGTCCACACAACACACACACCAGAATTAGCAGTCAGAAGCAGAACTGTCATTGTGCATACCTGCATACTTCATTTTAGGAAATGCATATGTTCTAGAAAAGTTGTCTTCATACTACCATTTTGTAAATTAGATTATATTTTTAAATCACTAAAGGAGTTGGCTATTTATACTTTCAAAAAGAACCTTTGGTAAAGTGAAGAATCGTTTTGTACCGTGAATAAATTGGCATCATTAAATTCGCTTTGTCAACAAGGGACATTTGCACCATGTTTAGATTCGAGGCTTTCTTTGATGATCTATCTGTACCTGGCTCTGAGTTTCATTCATTCGGCTAGTATTTATCAAACATTTACTATTCATACATTAAGTCTACAAATGTTTACTGAGTATATGCCTGGCACTGTTAGATGTTCAAGGTACAGGAGGGAACAAGAGACATTATCCACTCTGCCCTCCAGGAGCTTGTACCCTACTGGGGCGATATGATGAAAAGATAAGCGAACAAAAATATGCAATACAATTTCAAGTAGATATGTGTACTATGAAGAAAAAATAAAGCAATCTAAGAGAATAAAAAGTGATGGGCTATGGGGCACTGAAGTGCTGAGTGGGTGATTCTGCTGCTAGGAGAGCCAGGGAAAGCCTCCTAAATACGTGAAGTGAGGGAGCCAGTCGTAAGAAAGATGGGGAA
>PVKH010012500.1:6719-17360 GCA_004027955.1 Chaetophractus vellerosus
ATATCCAACAATTTTTGCGTGTGCTAATTTTTTCTCTTTTTGCATTTCACTTTGGGTAATTTCTATTAATTTATCTTTAGGCTCACTGATTCTTTCCTCAACTGTGCCTAGTCAAGGGATGAACCTTTAAAGGACGTCTTCATCTATTATATTTGGCTTTTTCCCCCTAGCATTTCCAATTTACTCTCTTACTGATTCCATCTATCTGCTGAAATTCCCCATCTATTTGGGTATGTTGGTCACCTTTTCCTCTAGATTCTTTAACATAGTCAGCATATTTGAAAGTGTGTGTCTGATAGTTTCAACATTCAGGTCATTTGTTAGTATGGTTCTGTTGATTGTCTCTTGAAAACTGAGTATTTTTTTCTTGTTTATATGTGTCTTCTAATTTTCTGTTAAATGTCAGTCATCTTTTGTAGAACAAGAGAGGCTGAGATAAATAGTATTTATGCCATTATTATGGGAGGTTGAGTCACTTTAGTCAAAAGCTGAACTGGAGCTGGGTTTTGTTGTTGCTATAGTTACTGTCAGTTCTGTTTCAAATTCCTTTAGCAGTGGGCTGCTCTTTGTGGTGTTGCCTTAGCATGTGTGTCTAGATACTATATGGTTATTCTCAGTGTTCTTCACCCTCAGCTTTCAGGCATCCCTGCACAGGTGAGCCACAGAGTTCCCTCTTTATATTCTTGCACCTTCCCGCAGGATAGACTGCTGCTGCTTATTACTCTCCACCAGGCTTGTGTTGAGTATAGAGAGTATTCTTTCTTGTTCTGATCCAACCACAGTGTTAGTAAGGCTCAGTGTCCTTAGTGAAGAAGGGCGGTGGGGAGCTTTTCTATTGTTCTTGTCCCTCCTCTCTGGAAGCCAAATTCTGTCTTGGACAGATCTCTGATTGATTTGGCAAGTTTCCTGCTTCTCTCTCAGTGGTAAGAGACCTTGACTTGGTGTCAGTATACAGTCTCTGGCCCAAGACAGTTCTTGCCCTTCCCTGTGGATAAAGAATTTTTTCGTCTGCCCTTGACCCAGTGATAATTTGTCTTTTCCTGTCCCTGGGGGTGACAGACTTTGCTGCTCCTGTCAAAGTAAAATCAATTCCATTGACACTAATGGAAGATTCCACAGACCCTGTTAGGACAATTCTTGTTAGTACTATCTATTTTGATCATAGTAGCTTAAAATATTCAACCCAGAATTTTTTAAAGCTACTAGAGCACAGGTAATTTTCTCTTCATTATCATATATCCTTTGATGATTTTATTACTTTTTACTGAGAATATTTCTGTAATCCTTATTGATAATTATGGTGTTTTTTGCCTTTAAATATATGTATTCTCAAAATCCTTTCAGCTTTTGGTATTGACCATTATTTTAAATTTTTAATTAGAAGCTATTGAAAGTCAGTGATACTGAATACATTCTTAGTTTAAGTATGACATGTTCATAATTACCACATTCTTGTTAGAAGGAACAAAACTAATACTCTTGTTTAGAGATACAACTATGTGCTTTAGATTCCAAAAATCCAGGATGAACAGTTTTAATTCTTAATATAACCAAATTGCTAGTTTGCAAGACATTGTAAATTCCAGACCACCTTTTTTTTTTTTTAACTCTCTTATTTCCAAGAACAAACTCTTCAGTCCTCAGGGAAATAATCAGAAAGGATAAAAACTTCTCTAGAGGCAGTGTAGCATGGTGGATTTGATCATGGACGGAACCAACCTGCTTGAGTTTTAATCCATTTCATCTCTTAGAAGTTGTGTTACTTAATGTCTTTATGCCTCACTTTCCTCATCTTTCTTTCTTTTTCTTCCTTCCTTCCTTCCTTCCTTCCTTCCTTCCTTCCTTCCTTCCTTCCTTCCTTCCTTCCTTCCTTCTTTCCTTCCTTCTTTCCTTCCTTCCCTTCCCCTTCCCTTCCCCTTCCCTTCCCCTTCCCTTCCCCTTCCCTTTCCCTTTCCTTTTCTTTCCTTTCCAAGTTGAAGATACCATAAGCTCAAAGGCTTATTTTGAGGATTATAAGAATTGAATATGTAAATTATTTAGAATAGTGCCTGGCACATACAAAGTGTTTGCTAGTCCTTATTTGTTATAAGTTATAGTCTATGCTACTTCCAAGCATTGTTCCAAGTGCTTCACATGTTTTGAGCCTTTCATTTGAATGGCAGTCTATTTATAATAACAGAGAATATTTTATTGGCTTAACTTTCTTTTTGATTCTAGTAGTCCCAGATTGTGGCCCTAGAAAAACAGAGGAAGCAATGGGTGATGTTTAAAATTATTATGAAAAGCTTTTGATCTAGTTTGAAAGTGATTGAGACCCCAGATAATATGGATACCAGTGTCCCTTTTAATCTGATTTTTTTACAAACACATTTGAGTATTAAGAAGGAAATTGATTTTATAGGATAGTAATTAAGAACACAGAGAAAGAGGCAACATGTGTAATGGTTAAGGGCATAGATTTTGCTGTTGGACTAGCCTGGGTTCAGATTCCAAATCCTTCATTTACTAGCTTTGTGACCCTGGAAAGTTACCCAATGTCTCTGAGCCTCAGTTTCTCCATCTGTAAAATGGGCCTAATAACAGTACCTAACTCCTAGAACTTTTGAGAAAATTTAAGAAACAATCTATAAAGCAGTTGGCACCTGGCAACCAGAATTTACTGAGAACTATTATCATCATCATCATCATTTTTTGTTGTCATTCTTGTTAAATTGAAAGATACTTGAAAGCATAGTACAAGTTAAGGAAGGAGAATTCCTTCTGGACTTTAACATGAAATTAAAGAAAATACAAATAAAATAGCCTTGCCAAGATATTTTTTTTACAATGTGTTTGACTAAATTATTTTAGTTAAAAATGTCTTCATTATATTTAAAAGCAGCCTCAAAATACATTTTAAATTAAAATAATTAAATATTTTGACAATAGAATTAGTCTGAGAAATGCAGCTTTGCCATATTTTAATAACTTGTGACATTGAATCTCTATTAATAGAAAAGTATTTATGTTAATGTTACTAAGCAAAGCTATATTGTAATGCGTTGTCCTCTTAGCTTTTTTAATGTCACTATCATTTTGAACACTTTTATAACCAATTAACAGTGGATTTTTTTTGCTTTGTTTTTTCTTTTATTTTTAGCAATGGATTTTTAAATAGCTATTTTTGATGTGTGTCTCATTCTAAAATCAAATACTGTGTGATGGTAACACACATTTCTTAACGTATTAAAAGACAATTCTATCATGGGAAATTATTCAAAGAAACAGTTTCTAAAGCATATAATTTAGGTGATAAAGCATATAATTTAGGAGATTAGTGCTAGGTTATTTACTGGCAAAGAGTTTCTTTGAAGAGTACGTGTCAGCCTATTTCTTCTATCATGTAAAATAAGAAATCAAACATTTTTAAAAATTTGTGACCAGAGATGCAGAGGGACATATTTTTTATAAGAACACATTGGATTGCTGAGAAATTATTACAGGTAAAATTACAAGTCTATAGGAGTAAACCTTTCAGAAGGAAAATGGAGAATCTTCAAAAACAACTTAAAACATTGTAAATATTTTTATTTTCCTACATCAGGTAAGTTGTAAATATATTACTCTCTTCCTTGAATTTAAACTTCTGAAACAAATGTTTGTGTTTAGCAGATTGTACATTAAATTGCTATTTACTTTTTATAAAGGTTCAGAGGTCCAAAAAAATGACATTCTGTGGATAGCCATGGCAGGTACTCATCAGATATGGGCACTCCTATTGGACTGTGGCACACTGCCAAAGAAAACGTAAGTGGCAGCATCACTCTGGGTAAATAAAAGAGCTTTACCTTGTACTTTAATCACAGAGCATTACTGAACTACTTAGAGTTTAAATAATTCCCTTTTCCAAAGTTACCATCTTAGCACCACCCATTGCACTAGTCAGGATATGCTAGGTTATATTACCATAACAAGCAACCCAGATTCCCAGTGGCTCAAAAAAATAAAGTTTACTTCTTGCTCACTCATATAGGTTTGTAGGGGAGCACTGCTCTGCCACCAAGCTTATGCCACTATATGGAAGTTTGCCAGTCATCCTGACAGAAAGAGAAAGAGCTTGTGAGTTACTCATTGGCTCTTAAAGTTTCTACTCAGAAGTAACACATCACTTCTACTTACGTTTCACCAGCGAAAAACAAGTCTCATGGCCACACCTAACTTCAAAGAACATGGGAAGAGTAATCCTACTGAGCATAGAGAAAGAGAACTAGAAATATTTAATGGGACTTATCTTTTAAAACATAGCTCAAATATCTTCAATCATTAATTCAAATATTTGAGTACCACATAGCAGAGTAGTTAATAGCTCAGGCTTTGTGGTCAGGCCTGAGATTGAATCCTGAATCTGTTACTATCTGTATGAGCTCAGGAGAGCCACTTTAACTTTAGAAACCTTGGTTTCCTTATTTATATCTAATAATAGAGTCACTTTGAGAATTAATAGTATGTGTGAAGGGCTCAGCATAGCGCTGGGCATATATAGTAAATATAGATAGCTTTGCTGCCGCTGTTGGGGATATAAAGATGAAAAGGCAGTGTCTCTGCAGCATTTCCTGTATCTTTTCTATAAAGCCTTTCCTCTGCTCCCCAACACTGCAGATAAAACTGACTACTCTTTTCTGTGACCTTACTATACCTAGTATGGAGTTATATAAATATTCCTTCCCGTCCTCCCTCTGTTCCTCCCCTAACCCCTTTTTGGTTGCATTTATTTATGTAACTCTTTCTTCCTACTAGGCTGCCTTTTAAAGGAAGGGACCCTGTCTTCTTCATATTTGTGTTCCCTGTACCTATCACAGTATCTGGTACATAATAGGAGCTCAGTAAGGGTTGGCTGAATAAAATAAATGAATGCAAGTCACACACCGTAAAGGCTACCAAATCACCATAGAAAGTGAGTGCTCGTCAGTTGTTACCTTTATTAGTAGAAAAGAGCAGTTGTACAGTAATATGAAATATCAGATATTCCAAAGAGTGTGTGTGTTGCTTTAGAACACATTTATATGATGTTTTTATGACATTTAGTCATTCATCTAGTAAATATTTATTAAATCTGCTGTATGCTGGGCATTGTGCTAGACAGTAGGGATGAAATGATATGCTAACTGTGTTAAAGATAAAATGAAAAAAGGGGGTTCCTGTCCTCAGTGAGCTTGAAGAGGAAGAAACAAATGAGCAAACAAAATTTAAAACTAGTTCAGAAGTACAGGTGCTGTGTGTAAAAGAATCACTGCAGTAGTCCTTTAAATTGTCTCATAAATAAAAACAACTAGTATGAGTAAGATTAGAGGTGGTCAAGGAAGGCTTCCTGGAAGAGGCTACTAAATTGAGACCTGATAGAGTAGGAGTTAGGGTGTGTGAGAGGTTGTCCAGGCAAGAGATAACACTAATGATTTCAGTAGAAACCAGATCACACAGAGCCATGTGAGTCCTTTTAAGAGGTTTGGACATTATTCTAAAAGCCTTTATAGAAAGCTTTTAAGCTTGGAAGTGACATGATTAAATTCGTGTTTTTGAAAGAACTCTGGCAACATTTAAGGTGGGATAAGACTAGAGACAGGGATACCAGTTAGGAGGCTGTAACTAGTATCCAAGCAAGGAACAATAGTACCTGAACAGTGAGATTACCAATACTGTTTTACAAGAGGCATTATTATAAATAGCAAAACAAAAGTAACAGAGGTGTCCAGAATATTCTGTTCTGGGTGATGTCTAATTCTCCCCTCTCTTAATATCTCTAATTAAGGAAACTACATTTTTTAAAAGTGTTAAGCTTCCTTGTAGTAACTACCTTTTAATTTATTTGCTTTGAATATTAATTACATGTAATTTCTCTGTCTAGATTATTTTTATAAGTTCCTTGAGTAAGTGACCATATTTTACACATGCTGTATCCTTTTGCCCACATCCCCCACTATCTCCTACCTAACTTAACATTGGGAATATATCAATCAATAAGTGACTGATGGTCATTTTAGACTTTTGCATGCTGTGTCATATTATGATATGCATATAAGCTCTCATTATTTTGCATCCTAAATCAGCTTCTTCTCTTCCCTCAACACAAGACAGTACCATGTCTTTCTTATAATCATTCTTTCATTAACTATTTTTAACAGAAACCAGGGCCTAAAAAGAAATAATTGCAATAGTCCTTTTACATTATATATATATATGTATTTTTTTTCGAGGTACCAAGGCCGGGGATTGAACCAGGGACCTCATATGTGGGAAGCCGGTGCTCAACCACTGAGCCACATCGGCTCCCCTGCAATAGTCCTTTTAATAGAAATTTCCTAGTGTATATTAGTGTAAATAAACATTTCCTATAAAACGTTGGTTTGTACAATTAAGTTAATTAAAGCAGCATAACCCTAAATCATTTTCTTAAAGTGAGTGATGCCTACCTCCGCTATCTTTTAAAAATTGTCTTTAGGTAACTGCCTGTGCCTCAACTGGTTGGGCTCCGGTTTACCACATGGGAGGCCCCGGGTTCGGTTCCGGGGCCTCCTGTTGAAGGCAAGCCTCTGCGCCTTGAGCTGACTCAGCGGGATTACCCAGCAGGGGGAGACAGGCAGACGTGGAAAAGTGCAAAGCAGATGAACACGGCAAGCACAAGCAGCAAGGAGGGGATATATAAATAAATAAAAATAAACCTTAAAAAAAGTTATCTTTAATTCCTTTTGCTGGTTTTACCTACATGTAAGAAAAATTTAATTCCCTCTAAGAACCTAATATTGCATGAAGTTAAGGTTAAAAAATTAAGGTGGAATCCAGCTATACCTATCTCTGACCATTGATGAGAGGGGGAAAAAACTATACCAGCGATGATCTGATCATTATTCTTATAATTAATTCTGACTGTGGCAGGGATTTCCTCTCTGGCCTTTGAGAATAGTTTCAGTTTTGTGTATATCAAAGAAAATTAGAAAGGTCTACACAGAGTGAATAAATAAGATAATAATCGGAAAAACTACAGTGCAAGCTGACTTGCACAATTCAAGTAAGCCAAGAACACTAGATTTTTAAAATGTGTTTAAAATGCTAATAAACCATTGATTTGTTCATTTACTTATATTTTAAAATAACTAAATTGGATACAATATACCAATGCTGAATCTGCCTATGAACTTGCCTTTTTTAGTGAGTTAAAAAAAGGAACCTGCCTTCGGTTTGCTGGAAGTGGAAATGAAGAAAATCGAAACAATGCATATCCTCATAAGGCAGGTTTTGCCCAACCTTCAGGTCTTTCACTGGCCTCTGAAGAACCCTGGAACTGCCTGTTTGTAGCTGACAGTGAGAGCAGTACTGTGAGAACAGTCTCACTGAAGGATGGAGCAGTGAAGCACCTCATAGGAGGAGAAAGAGATCCCATGGTAATGAAAATCACTTTTGTACAGTGTGCTCAAACTCTTTTCAAGATTTCAAGTTCCTGAATTGTGGAGGTTTAATAAAAATTCAGGAGACATAGTTCTTGACCTAATAAATTAATATGGAAGGCCAAAGGAAATGTGAATATGAAGAAACACAAGTCATAAAACCACCAAAGATATGTGACTTGACTCTATTTGATTATATATAAATGTTAAGACTTCAGGGAGAAGATAAGGATAACATATTGATTATTGGATAGAAGAGGAAAATGTAATTTAAGTATTTCACTATGGTATGGAAAGATCACCAGTCTGTAAGACTTGACCTGCTCTTGGCCAAATGTGTGACTGTTGTGAATAAACTGTTAAGCACTACATATTAATTCAGATTCAGAACTCTATCATTTTTTCTAGTTTTCTGAATCAAGTACTCAGACCTATTCATATGAAAATCAGACCTTTCCTCCCTTAATTTAAATAACATATACAGCTATCTAAATTTTCATTTTGTACCTTAACAAAGCATTGTTTTGTTTTGTTTTGTTTTTAATAAAAGAATTTATTTGCTTTTGGTGACATGGATGGAGTAGGAATCAATGCAAAGCTACAGCACCCACTTGGAGTAACTTGGGACAAGAAAAGGAATTTACTTTATGTGGCAGACTCCTATAATCACAAGGTGAGTCTTGACAGAATTATATAAAACCTGTTTTTCATATCTGGTGTTTAAAATGCTGAAAGATCTATGAGAGCCTCCTACAACTGCCACTCTAAAATATAGAATGAATTAGTCTTTGACAATTATATTCGATCTTATTCTAATCTTTTCTTGGTTCCTTCTTGGCAAAGAGGTTATGCAAGTGTGCTGAACTAGGGAAAGCACTGTGGCCAAAAGTTGTGAATTGCAGCCCATCAAAGCTGCTTAGTAGCATATTGAGTAAATAAAGAGAAGGCAAATAACAGGGAAATTAATATGTCAGATAATAAATGAACATTTTTTAGCTGTTGCATAGTTGTACAGACTGTTAGCAAATATTTCCATTTTTAGCAACATTTTCATTTTGTCTCTACTGTATTACCTATGCAGTTTTTTTCAGTTTTTACTGCATTTTTTTTAATAAAAATAAGCAGAAAATATTAATACTTTGTGAGACCATAAATAGATTAAGACATAATTGGTAATCATTAAGTTTAACAAAAGTTACAAATCCTTAGCCAATATTAGATGATCATGAGAAGAAAATCAGTTAAGTTGTGAAAGTGTGTCCCATTTTGAAGAAAAAAGGGGGCAAAAAGATAAGTACAAAACTCCAGAAAAGTTCCATCAAAGATTACTTTTAGAAGACAAGCTGTAACTAGGGATTTTACAACAATTTTAGCTCTTGAAATGGAATATCTCCACTACACTTAGATGTATAATCTGAATGTTTGACTTTTCTAGAAAATTATGGAAATACTTATTCTTTTTCTGGAATTTATTAAGAATACAAATGGCAATCAGAAATTCTCTGGTTTGCCTTGATACTATACTTTTCCATACTTACAAACATGAAATTGGTCTTCAAATGTATACATTTTTCTTCTTTCTTCTTTAGATTAAAGTTGTGGATCCAAAAACAAAAAACTGTACAACGTTAGCAGGGACAGGAGATGCAAGTAATGTTACCAGTTCCAATTTTACAGAGTCAACTTTTAATGAACCAGGAGGCTTGTGTATTGGAGAGAATGGTCAGTTATTATATGTAGCAGACACAAATAATCATCAAATTAAAGTGATGGATTTAGAAACAAAAATAATTTCTGTGGTAAGTAATCTTAGAGTATAAGCTAAAGGGTATCATTTTAAGAATGATACTAAGCGTCTCACAGCCCTGTCAAGCATTTTTGGGTAGGCTGTCTCCAGTGGGGAAATTGAAAGATGTTACGTAGAGTAGTGAATGAGTAACTGTGATGTGTACTCTGATGACTTAATGAGCAGGACTACTTTAAGGATATCCTGTTGTTCTTAAAATAAAAGTTCCTTCTGTGCTGAGAGTTTGAGAAAGATATTGGAGGTTGGAGAAAATTTGATGAACCTTAAAATAAAAAAGGGAGAGGACTCAGATCTGTTTTAAAATATATAGACATACTGATGTATACTACACACACACATACTGTGTGGGTTGGATTGTTTGAGATTTTTTTTTTTTAAATGATCCTTAGATTAATGTTATCTTTGTTTCCTATTATGACTCCGTTACCATAAAATCTTCCAAAGGAAGCCATAGAAGCTATATTTCTTCAGACATTGAAAATTAGACTGGAAGAAACTTTTAAGTTCTAATCAATTTTTAAAGATATGAGTATGGTCTCTAATAGAATTTTAAAGGGGAATTTTAAGTGTCTCTTACAAACTATCTCTTGTTATATCACATTTGCCTGAAAAAAAAAATACAAAATTTTTTTCTAAAATTCTAGGAATTTCCAAGGTGTATGATTTAACATAAAAAACACAGATTGCTGCCATAATTGTCATTTCTCTTGACATAAATCTGTGATATAAGTGACATGTTCTTCTAGTAAGCAATGAAAATAATAAGAATGTATATTATATCTACTACATTTAAATTGATAAAGTTTTGCTTTAATTTTCTGCCATCTATAAACATTTTGTATAATTAATTTAATTCTGTCTCAGT
This sequence comes from Chaetophractus vellerosus, assembly GCA_004027955.1. Lineage (NCBI taxonomy): Eukaryota > Metazoa > Chordata > Mammalia > Cingulata > Chlamyphoridae > Chaetophractus > Chaetophractus vellerosus. The sequence goes on from PVKH010012500.1 coordinate 16,810, forward strand.
TATGAGTGTTGGTATTTTTCTATACCTACAAAATAAATTTGAGGACAAAATAGAATGCAATTACATTTCATTGACATAGAACTTGAATTTTTCTACTGAAGTCTAAAAATAAGCATCCTTACTCTACAATTACTATAAAGTACTTGTGCTTTAATAAGTTTTCTTTTATTGTAGCTCCCAGTCTTTAGATCTGAAAATGCTGTGGTAGATGGTCCAATCCTAGCAGAAAAACAAAAGACAATACCCAGACTACCAAAATCTGCTCCAAACATTAGGCTTTCCTCGGTTACTGCAGCTCCAGGCCAGACTCTTCAGTTCAAGCTAAGATTAGACCTTCCTTCAGAAACAAAGCTAACTGAAGGAGTAGCCAGTTGCTGGTTTCTAACAGCTGAAGGTATGTGTATATCTTGCAAATGCAAATATTCTATAAATTCTTGATGTTTACTCTAGTCATTTTTCTCATTTGTTGTGTGATATTTTTACTCTAGTGTTGGGCAGGATTTGAAGGAGATTATGTGAAAAATGTATCCAGATCTAACTCCACTTGGGCA
>PVKH010012501.1:0-17249 GCA_004027955.1 Chaetophractus vellerosus
CTGCCCGTGGCGGCTTTTGCCTGTCCGTGGCAGCTTTTTGCCCTGCCCACGGCGGCTCCGGCCCGCCCATGGCGGCTTGCCATTCTCAAGGCGGTCTGCCCGCTAGGAGAGGTCCCCGGGAACCGAACCCAGGGCCTCCCATGTGGTTTCCCAGCGAGCTCTTTATCCACTGAGCTATCTAGCCGGGCCCCATATTTTGATTCTTAAGGCCATGGAGAGACATTGAAGGATTTCATACACGTAATTGACATAATCACAATTATGTTCTTTTTTAAGTTGCAGTACGTGGCAAATAGAAAGGCAGGGGTCAAGACTAGTGCTAAGAAAAGCAGTTAAGAGATTACTCCGGTAACTCAGGGAATAATTGTTAAAGACCTAAAGCAGGAAATATCAGAATCTGCAAGGCTTTTGCAGTATTATTAAAGAAAAAAAAAAACGCCAAGGAAATTCAAGGCATAGGGATATATGAGCTCATAAACTCACAGAAGGCACAGATTTGTGCTTAAAATGTATACTATAGCTGCTCCCATTGTTTTTGACAAATGAGTACTCTAGATGCTAGAAAAGGTGCTCTGTTCTCTGAAATGAAGTTCATCTCTGGGAATTCCAAAAGACCATATTCTCAGTGTGGCATATTTCATATTTGCATGACTTCATATAGTGCATGTTGTCTGTATCCATCATCCTGATGCATCTTTTAGTCTGTAAATTATGCTGGTTTTTGTCAGCAGAGTGAGAACTAGTCATTAAGGAATATGTAATTAAACCTCAACATGCCTGTTCTCAATCCCCTTGGCCAGGACGGGCAGGGCTTCATTACAGCTCTCAGTGGCTACTCAGGGGAAAAAGAATGAAGGGAAAGTTGGGTGCACTACATTGATTTGCTATCATTGGCAATTGATTTGCTGGCATAAATTCCAAGTCTCTACATTTCTAATTGCTTTTGTGCATATTCTTGGGGGCTGATTAATGCCATCTGTTCACTGGATCAGCTGAATTGATTGAGTTTTAAGGGATGACAACAGTAATGTTGAAGATAGAAAGAAAGTGAAGGGCAATGCCAAAACACTGCTCGTGATGTATATTATTTTTAACTATCCACCTTTGGGAGCAGAAATATCCCTCGGAAGATAGCGCAAAGCAAATACCAGTCTAAAGAAATTTGCCTGACAGACAGCTGTTATGTAGGTGTTAGTCTAGGCCAGTTTGCTGAATATATATGTTCAGTTCTTTCTGTCTCCCTTCTTCCCTCTCACCTTTCTCTCGTCTTTTTCCCACTTCTTCGCTCTGTCATGTGGCCATGTATTTTATGTATTACCACAGGCTTCTCCATGAGTTATGAAATGTTAAGGATGTGAGGGGAGGGGAGTGAAAAGCCTGTTGGATCCAAGGGCTGCTTTGCTAAACTATGTGGGCACAGTCACCAAATGTGAAATCTCCCAACAAGGCACATTATGAGGGCACGCCTGCAATGTATCTTCCACCCACATGGCACTTGGGAAAACCCACTTGATTTCAACACCTCCACCCATCTGTCCCCAAACAGCTCTCCTACCTACTTCATTAATACTCTGAATTCTATAACTATGGGAAAAGGCCTTTTAATTCATAGAAGTAAGCTGTAAGGCACAGATACTCACAGAGAGAGAAAATAGAGGAATGAGAATCTATGCTTGACAGTACCTTACTAAGAGAAACAGACTCTTTCCAGAAGAAAATTTTATAGAAGAGATAGTACTGGGTATCTGGAGGAAGGAAAGCAGATGTTCTACTTTGGGGAAGAGCAAAGAGTAGGAATGTTAACGGCTTCCAAGACAAGGATTTTTTCCAGGTCTAAGCCTCCATATCACAAAGCTGAAGGTGCCCTAGGTGGGAAATGGAGAGATGGTAAAGTCAGTGGAAAGGACATAATCACATGGTCTTGGATTGATTTAATTCTCACTGAGGGCATTTTCCCTTTGGGCACTAACATTGACCTTATAGAGTTAGCATTAAGTATAACATAATTTACTCCGTATAAAATCTCCCTGACATGGACATTCAAGGAATTATACCTATTATTATAATTACTAATGAATTTCAACATGGATTCTCTCACAAACGCTTATAATACAAAGGAGGACAAGGACAACTGCATTTCCATTCTCCAACAAAGATAGAATGATTCTCTCTTCCTTCATCTGGGTAGCCAGAGAGCTGATTGATTGCCAAGGCAAATGGAAACCTGTTCTCATCTCCATTCCTATGCCAAAGGGACTGTGGGGAGAGTCAGATGCTACTTGGCAGGGAAATGGGACCTTTCTGGATTCCTCATTTGGTTCCTGGGCTCATAGAAGGGTCACTGCTTCTAGCCCTTGGCCAGTGAAACTGGTTGCTGAAAAACTCATGAGGGAGCTTCTTCATCAGGGAGTGGAAAATGTGCTCTTCTAGAAAAGTAATGAGCGAACTCCCTCCAGAAAACTGGAGATGGTCCTTGCAGAAGAGGTCAGAGTTTTGGGAGAAGGATCGGTGAGCAGTCCTCCAGAACGTCAGTGAAAGTGGGGAGGGACACATGTGAAGGGTGCTCGGTACCAAGGAGACTCTGGGAGGTGGACTACAACCAGAAGGGGAGAGAGATGGGCTGCCCTTTGGTGTGCTGATGAAGCCTGCTTTTGGTGAATAAGTAGAAGGGATCATTTGGTCTTGTGGATTTTGGTGGTAAAAAAATCAGGTGTTGATACAATGAATTATAAATGCTTACTCTGCCCAGTGCTTCATTCATTCCTTGGTCTACTCCTTTATTCATCAAATATTTATGAAATGCCTACTGTATACATCTCTTTACAGTCCACCAGGAGGAAGCATTAGGACTGCTTTTCAACATAGCTCCAGAAACAACAACACAAGATACCAGCCTTGCTTCAAAATAAAGCCATGGACCTGAGAACCCCTCCATTTCTTCCCAGCTCTCTTTATTAAGCCCTCTTTCCTTTGCCTAAGTCTTTTCTCTCTGCTTCTTTATCCCCAGCATTTCTTCCCCTCCTCTCCAATTTGCCTTCTTCCTGATCCACTTGTCTTTTTCTTTCCTCTTTCCCCTTTTCTCTCTTCTTCAATTCTCCTACTTTTTTTCTTTTCCTTTATCTCTCCCCCATCTGACTGTCCCTTCTATCTCTTTTCTTCACTCTTCCTATTTAGATTAACTTTTGCTAGGTGACTTGTTTTTATGTTTTATGGCCCAAGTTAATGCTTTTCAAACTTTTCCACCAAAGTGCAGTTCACCAGGAAAAAAGAGCACACGGAAACTCAAGGAATCTGAGCGCTCAGTTTGAAGAGGGCACTGAAGCATGAAAATTTCTTGAATTCTATCTTAAATACTCAGAAAAATTTGCATTCTGCTCCATATCATATCCCTGCTTATTTTATGATAAAAGTATTTCCCCAAATCTACAGTTAAAATTGATGAGCCAAGTCTATTCACTTAACCTTTGGCAGAGGGCAACATACACCCAGGGGCCCAGGCTTATGTTTTTGGCTCTTCTTCCTTATTTATGCCTTCTAGGTTTCCCACATGGGAAAGACCAATTTGACCATCTCTCCCTCAACTCGGAAAAACGGGTTGAGATTGCTTTATTCCCCCTTGTCGCCTGGGACTGATCTGTGAGCTGCAGATGATGCTTAATCAATAATGGAAAGTGAGACAGGCTTATCGACTAGCAGGAGGGAAGGAAACCCACATGTCTGCTCAGTGAACAGAATGGGAGTCGTTTTGGAGGGGCTGAGGACAAGTAACATCATCACTCCCACCCTTAACCTGTGCTGCCTCCTTCCCAACCATCTCCTAATGTACAGGTACATCATTATGTTTCCGTGGTATGTGAATGAGCTCTGCCAGGTTACAGGATTGGGGTGAACGAGGGCAGATTCCTTTAGATTGGAGACAGGCTGAAACCACCGGGATATTAAAAGAGAGATTAATGTCTCTCATTTGGCAACAATGGGGAACCTTTTGACACACTCAAAATAAATGAATCTGGCAGATTGGAATGTTGGAACATTGGAGATTAGAGATAAAGGTAAGTAATGTGTTTCTTTCTTGGCAGGATTTCAAACCTACACCCCATGCCAGAGTCTCATTCTATTGGTCTCTGCAGTCCTGTGAAGCAGTTGTTCTTTTCATTCTAGAGTGAGGATGTACTGGCTTGGAAGGTTTGGTAATTTACTCAGGACAAGAGCTAGTAGGGAGGTGTGAGGAGTGGGGCATATGGGAATCCCTTATATTTTTTTATGTAACATTTTTTGTAATCTAAGTATCTTTTAGAAAAAATAAAAAGATATATATTTTTTTAAAAAGCTAGTAGATTGTGGCATTCGGAGTCAAACCCACTTGACTCCAAAGCCCATACTCTTTTCACTCTACTTGCTGTTTCCATGAACTTGAAGTGAAGGGCGAGCTATTCTTAAACTCTAAGAGTTGCTTACTTTTGCTGTTACAGCCCTTCTCTCTGGTCCAAGGTGAGCAAAGCCTTATCTGTCCAGGCTCACAGGTTCCTGCTCCAGTGTGAAGATCATCTTAGTCTGACCTTGCACATGGTCCTTTTTCTTTCCCCATTTCCAGAAGTCACTATGGCAACCAGTGCCTGTAGGTCTAATGCCATTTGTTAAAGTTTGTTGCATTATTCATTCAAGCTCGGTTCTTTCCACTCTGCTTAGCTAGGTTCTATGCTTCACGGCCGAGTGGCCATGTGATGACCCTGTGGAGTCCATTGCCGGTGCTCACTGTTTGTGTGTTTGTTCACATTTCATTCTCCCTATAGACCCTCCTCTCTAAGGACAGCATTCTCATCCTTATCTCATTCTGTCCCTACCCTCTGTGTTGAATGAATGTTGTGTTGAATGGATGTTCTGCCTTTTTTTTTAAATTTGGGGCTAATGAGGAAAACTCTTTCCATGGCCCTTAGGTAGATGACAAGCTCAGACAAAGCAAGCATTGGGTGGCAGCTGGACATGGATGCAACTTGTCCATGAGGTGCTCTGTCTTTGGGTTGCAGAGTTAATCTGCAAATCCAGCTCATCACATCTGTCACCTAGTTGAAGTAGTCAGCAGAGTGGGTTTTGATGAGTGCATGCTCAATAGCATAATTTTACACTGTTGACTAGGAACACTGCTGAGTCCTACTCTGCTGTCCTCATAGCATCCACCGTGTAGAGGAGAAACATTGTATGTGTGGACTTCCCTTCCTTCTAAGCTGTATTAAATGCCAGACTGGTACATTTGGGCTTTGTTCTCAAGCTCTCATGAGTTTATTCCTTCAACCTGAGCTATGGCTTGGTGAAATTGTGAGGTCTATCTTTTGTGTCTCCTGTGTCCTCTTGGTGAGCTATTTTCTTGACTCAGTGGACTTTCTTGCCATACCTGTCAGATGCCCAGTGCTCTGACATTCTTGTCCTTCCTGCATCAGTGGCTACTATTAAGAAAAGACACAGAGTGTCCTGAACTCATTCACACCAAGGCAATCAATAAATGCTGTGCAAAGTATTAGCTCTCCAAAATGATCAATGTAAAGAATAAGGCCTTCAATATTAAAACTTTACTTTAGGAGCAGAAATTCTTGGTTTCCTACATGAAATCTTCCCTAGAATTTTAGTATGTAAAATAAATTACCTAGAGAATTGCTTTGGAGACAAAGGAGAGAGGAGGTGCAGGATTCCACCCTTCAACCTATTATGCTACCAACACCCCGATTATTTTCAGGTGTGCTGTGGGGAGACCCCTGCCTTATTCTTATGATTTTGTGCAAAAGTGAGGAATAATAATAAATTTGAGGAGGGGTGGGGATGGTGTGTGCCAGTGAGGCCACGGTGCTCCTACACATGCTCCTTTGATGTATTTAGTGACCTGCCATCCGGGATGTCAAATATTTTTCATATTACCTCTGTTCTAAATCACGGTTAATATACAGGTGCCCTTAAAATATGGGTTTTCTTGTTGCTATTTTATATGCCTCTCAGGGCAAGAGAATTTTGACAACATTTCCTGAGTTGAAAAGATAGTAGCTGCTGGCCCCATGCATATCTCCTTATTGTTATCTCCTAAGTTCATAGTCAACAGCCATTTTCATTGAAAAGAAGGAAAATCTTGTGGAGGACCTTGAATTATCCATTTCCATCCCAGACAGTCTCTTGGGATGTCTTAAAAGGAAGGGATATCATGTGAAGCTGTGATTAAATTGCCAGCGTTTAGCATAGTGAATGACAAAATAACTCTTGATACATTGGATTAAATCTCAGAAAAGTTAAGTGACACCCAAGCACTGAGAGCAAGACCAGGTTAGGGACTATGGAGGAGCACCCCCTCCCCTGCAAATGCTGGCTCACAGTTCAGTTCTCCCTCGATGATCTCTTGCTACTGCCTCCATACCTTCCACCAGCGCCGACTTCTCAGTTCCCCCGGATATTAATTAATTTTGACTTAGGATAGAGGAGGGACACAAATGAAATAAAACTGTTGCATACCTGGATTCGGTCTTGGTTTCTGATTCTAGTTGGACAGTTCACATCAATCACATCTCTGAGTGTTCGCTTTAAGTATCACCCATTGGAAAACCTTGCTTGTTCTCACATATGAAAATAAACCTCCAATGAACCCCAAATGCTACCTGCTGTGCATTTTTAAATAGAATTTAATAGAATACTTTATGCCAGTATATATGTACATATATATGTATATACATATACGCATGTGTGTATATATCTATAACATTAATGATTTATTGTAATATTACAGATAATATGTCTGGGAAAACTGTATATGTGTATATACTCTATGTGAACTGCTTGTTCTGGTGAATGTCAAGATTTATTATCCCTCAAGGTCAATATTGAGCTGCATGTCACCATTGTGAATATTTACCTCTCTAGATAATGAATTGAAATGGGCATTTGGATGGAAATTAATATCTGTTTTCTGAAATTAAATGTGTTCTGCCAAGAGACACATGTTACTGGGAGGCATGTGGAACCTGTTCTACTGTGGCTGCCTCTGTTTCAGGGTGGTATTTAGTAAATTTTCTTTTCATTCTGATTCAAGGTGGTTGTTTTTCTATAGCTCTTTCACACTCCCTCTTTGACCTAATGGACAGAAGGCAAAACTTCTGATATATTCAGCCTGACATTTCAGCAATATACTCAGGAGGCAGAGATCCTTGAGCATATGGATAATAAGCATAGATTGGATTAATGAGCACCTTGGCCTTGCAATCTATTTAGGCGAAGAAGCTGCTACCTGAGAAATACAAAGTGCCTTCAGCAATGATCTAATTAAATGAAGAATACAGGAAGAGACATAAAATTACAAAGTGGTTCTTATGGTTTGGAAATATTGATTTTTCGTTGTTTTGAAATAACCTTATGGTGTGTCGTGTGTCTTGAAAATCCTGTATGTGTACCTGTGTGTGTGTGTGTTTATAACAGTGTTCACTTCATTATCAGCACAAGTTGGTAACACACGTCTAGCTATCTTTAAATACATCAAACACGGTTGGAAAAGCCTTTCTAAAACTGTGAGTCCATAGTAGAAATATCATCTTTTGTTCTTATCATTTTTTTATCAATTTTGGGTTCGGTGTAGCAACATGTACACTGAGTAATGTTCCAATTTAGAAATAACTGATAAGACATTTGAATAAAAGTGTATCAGTGAAAGGTACTGCATGTTGTTATATATGCATCGAAGGTGTACAGACTTTTCTATACGAATATTCACACACTTACTGCATTTCGGTTTTGTCCTTCACAAACAAGATGGATTAATTTAGCTGTCTTCTCAGCAGATCTTTTCTAGGCGTTAATGGTCTGGTAAAAGCCCTGGACTTGGGAAAAAATATCATAATTAAGCACAGACTGTGGCTTAGCAGTCAAGGGAATAAACCACTGTGAAAATTCATTAGTAAAGTTAATCCAAGAGACATCTGAGCAAGTGAAACAAAATCAATTCAAGGGGAGAATGTATAACTCTATTGATGTTCTCACTCTTGTTGATACATTGTTGGGGGTAAAGATTTCTATGTTTTCTGCATAAATATCAATTTTTGTTGGCAAATTCAATTTGACTTATTGGGTTCCTATAGCTAAGTGTTTTGTGGCTTCATTGGGGGAAATGATGTCATTTTCTATACAAGGGAATAAAAATACCTCACTTGATGGCCAATGAAAGTCTCATTTTCCATGCCATCCAATCCTTTTCCTAAATTAGAAAACCCAACCAAGATGGTACCTCTAATTTTTTTTTTCTCACCAGTTGGTGGGGATTGATTACTAGAAGAGGTTTCTGGTTATTTCCTTGTCCATCATTTACATGTGCTTGTGTACTCGTTCCTATGCATAGCACACTGTCAGGCAATTTAGTCTGTGCTCTTCTTTTAAAAGAATTTAAATCTGGTGTGGTAAAACTGAAGGTCCTCAACTGGAAGAGAGTCTGCCACAAGGGATAACTGACAGTGTCTGAAGATGTATTTGTTCATCCAAGCTGGCAGTTTGCTGCTGGCATCTAGGTGATAGTCCAGGGATGCTTGTAAACTTTCTTGAATGCATTTGGAGACAAAGAATTATTCAGCTCTCAAAATGTCAAGATGGCCAAGGTTTGAGAAACTCTGAGTGAGTGGGACCTATCAGTCATATATGCAACATCATGAGTTTTTAAAAATCCTTCTTTCTAACATCTAGTACGGATGATAGAACTGTCAGAAGAAATAAATTGTGGTCATGATTCTTCCACTTACTGGTTGAGTGACTTTGGGCTCATCGTTTCATTTTTTTTCTTTTTCTTTTTTTTTCCAAATGAGGATGATGATACTTGTCTTGACTATCAGCTTATGTAAATGATAAATGAGATAAGGAGTGTGTTTTGAAAAGCTGTACACAGTTTTTTTCTTTTGGCAATGTAGTGATATTCAATGCAATTTTTATTATTTGGAGAAGTAGTGGTTTGGCTGTACTGGGCTGAGAGGACTTTAGCCAGTCAGGACATAATGCAGATCATGTGGACACGCTGTGTAGAGTGACTGGGAGCACATCTCCTCATCTGGGAACTGCAAAGATAAATTCCACAACAGTTTTTTCAGTTTTTTCTAGGCCCCTTGAGCTTCAAATTTCACTCTCTTCTTGAAAATCAACTGGTAAGGTCACCTTTGGCAAGGTACCATGTACTGCTATTGTAACAGCTAAATCTTTTTATAGAAAAGTATTTTCTAACCATCTGCCATTTTGTTTCTCGCTGTGGATCCTCCTCTAGCACACACATATATGTGAGAAGTTCTGAGATAAAACCATAGTTCCCGTAGTGGCTTATGCAAGGACTTATGAGGGGAGATAGCCCTGTGGCTCAAGAAAGGAAATGACCAAATCTATTCAGATAACTTTTTCTGCCTCCTTTAGAATCTCAAAGATAAGCTAAATAAGGATACTGGATTTGATTGCTCATCTGCCCCAATCCAATCTACAGGTTTTAATATCAAGTAAAGCATAAATACAGTCTTTCTAAATTTGTCTTTTCCATGGAAATGGCTTGTTTGAATTTGGACTCTACTCGATGTTTGCTTTTTGATCAAGGCAGGTTTTAAGATCAGAAGTCAGAGGCTACAGGGTTGGAAAAAGGATCTTGGAAGTTAGGTATTTCAGCCATAATCTGCAGAACCCATGCAAGTCTCCCCACCTGCTGAAAGCATTCCAGCCAGTTGACTCCTCCACCCTGCTTAACTTCTTTTCAGTTCTCACGGGACAGTCCACTTCATCAACAAAATGTATAATTAGTACAGCAAGATTTCTTCCATTGCGCCCAAGTCAGCCTCCAAGTACCATCAAAGCACCTGTCTTAGCTCTCCATATAACTCTTCGGTTGATTAAAAGAAACTGTATTCATTTCACAAATATTTATTGAGTACCAGTTACAACTCAAGAAACAGTTTCTCAATATGAGTCATGGCTACTTTTCCTAGTAGAAAGCAGAGTTCTCAGAAGCCTGGGATTCCACTGTCCCCAAGCCATACTTAGAAAGATAATGGTTTATATTGGTCCCTAATCAGTAATTCCCTTCTGTGCTTTTACCCTTGCTTAAATGTTTCATAAAGCCATACAGTTGCTCGTTTCCCTTCAGCAGTAACGATGTTGGAGGCTGTTTGGTCACAGCATGTTTTGGGGACACATATCCTTCAGGGTGGCCTCGTCTCTGAACCCAAGTTTCTTGATTGTGGCCTTAGCACCACCCCTACCAAGGAAGTGAGCAAGGTCAGTCAGGGAATATACACACATACTAACACATGCACACACACACACATAACACTCTGCACTGACACACTCACCACACTCACACTCACACATACACAATCAAGTCCACACACAGAGCAATGGACATGACCCATCATCCTGGAGCATCAGTTTCCATCAAAGGTTGGAAAATGCATGGCATTTTAATATTAAGGCAAATACATACATATTCTGGGGGTAGACTATATAGCCTGCAGAATTTGCAAATAAAACGTGAGATTTCAAACAAGAAGTTAATGAGTTCACTCTTCTCTGACTTAGGGACACCTCAGTAAAAACTTTGTAAAGAATAGAGCTGAATCAATTTCTATGGGCCTACCGCAAACCTTTCAGCTTGGCTTCCTGTTGAAAACACCTTTCTCCAAACATTTTTTAAAAAGCAAAGTTGCAAGATTAGTGTTAAAACCCAGAATGTTGTTTCAGTGGTCCGTGATTCTTATTTCTTAACACCCTCTGATAAAAAGGAATGGCGTGGGCAATGAAAATATTGATACCTATCTCTTTTTTATTGTAATGCCAATTAGTTAGGCACCTTACTGCTCTTGGCTTTATGTGTTGGGGCAGAAATTGGAATGTTGTGATATTGATACAAGCCCCTTCCTCATCTCACCTTTCCCAGCCTTTGACCAAAAGTCTGATGCATTAGGACCATAAGATTTCCCTTCTGGCTTTAAGAGAAGCTGAACACCTCCTGAAAATGTACATAAATTGCCATGGATGGAAGGGAATCTGTGCATTTTCCTTTTGCAAAGGTTTTTTTCACCTAATTTCTAAAGCAGATCAATGACCCAAAAAAGATGAAGATGAAAGGGCTCCAGGAGCTACCTTATCCTGAATATTTCCTCAGGAAGTATAGAGAGGCCAGTCCTATTTCAGATGCCAATGATTTTTACCCAAGTGTGAACGAGCTTCACATCCTTTCTCCAGCTTCTGGCAGGGTTGAATGTGAGCTCTGGGGGGCTGATGGGACAAAAAAGTCCCCCAAAGGGAAATGACATATAGAATGTCAAAATCAATGGCTGGAAAGACAAAGCTGGGTGATTTCACAGTTTTGCCAGTGGCTGAGTCTGCGCACTGCAAACAATATGGAATTAATAGGGATGAAAACTTTCATTACAAAGAGTATAGATTTTTTAGAAATTATTCAGAACCTGCCTCTTTGTCCTTTCCTCCGGCTCTCCTGCCAACCCTTCAAAAAAGATAAAAAGACAGACAAGAACAGCTTAATATCTAGAATTTGCAAGTCTCTGAATATCCACCTGCAAACAGCTGCCCCCTACAGAGAAACCACTGTACTTTAATCATTTTCTATTGCATCAGAAGAAAGATGGCTGAGGTATCCATTTTTTCCTTCAAATGTCAGGTGCTCACGGCAATTAACTAATCACACCCCTACCAGGTCAATTTATAGGATGAGGCACATTTTATATGAGAAAAGAAGGTAATTGGGTTGTTAAATGCTAAAGGGAAGTTAGGGAGAGATGAAAACGAATTTCACAATAGGCAGAGGCTCCACTGGTCTTTGATATTACCTGTGTAATCCAATGCCTCCTCAGGATGGAAGATGAAGTTGGGTAAGGAGAAAGATGAAATCTTGGGCACAAATTTTCTACCAGGTTTGTTACTGGACTGGCATTTAATATCTCAATTCTAAGAGATTTCTTTGGTACTGATATCTCAAAAATCCCCAAGACCGAGCTGTAGAGAGTAGCTTGTACAAATTATTCTACCTCCATATCTACCATGGCCTAAGAATGTGTGATTGAGAGCATTCTTTTGGACAGCAAAGAGTAATAATTATGAGAAAGACCTCGTATTTTGGGGATGCTTATTACAGCCTCCCCCAAATTAATAAATTATTACAAATTAATAAATTAGTAAGTTATTATTAAATGATTACATTTATAGCTACCAGCAAATTTAATCTTCATAATACCCCTAAGTGGTAAGTATAGTTTGAGCGCCACATTACCGATAGGAAAAAAGAGGCACAGGAAAGTAGAGTCAGTTAGCTGGAAAGTAGAAGTGTCAGCCCAGGCTGTCTGGTTCTGGTACCCACAATTTTTATGTCAGAAGACCAGTGTTATGAGCCCTATTTGAAAGAGGAGGAAATGCAACTGGGCCAGGTAAAGAACCTACCCCTAGGCAGGTTCTTTACCTAGGTAGGAGACAGAGCTTGGCCTGGATTCTAGGTCTGCCTGTCAGAGGGCAAAACCCAACCCTTGTTCTATACCACTACACACAAACTGCATCTTGCATCCCCCAGGAGTTGGAATTCACCCCCTAGGAAGGAGACGGGTCCTTAACTCTAGTGCCTGAACCCATCAAGGAGTAAGATTTAAGCCCAACTGGACTCTATTAAGACTATTGCTTGGAAAGCATTCCAGGGGCTCCAGCTGTTGGCCTGTGTCCCTCTCTTATCTAGTGTTCTACTGGGTCAACCATGCATTCAAGCATAGCAAATGAACCTCAACTATAAAGGGTATAAAATGCAGGCTCCTTGTTCAAGTATTCAGTCTTCCACAAACTGACCCCACTCTCCCTTTTCAGCCATGTCAGTTCATGCACTCAGTATGCAATTATCAAGTGTCTACTGTTTGCAGACAATGTGCTTCGTAGATAGTGGTAGAAAGCCCTACCTCTGCCCTCATGGCCCTTAAAAGCTAAGATCAGGGAAGCCCGTGCAACATTCTGGTGCTCTCGTGCTTTCATACTGTCCCTGCCACTGTCACACACACACACACACACACAACACTACTTACACACCATCATATTCATATACCCCCATATATATACTTATACACCTCATACACACATACATACAAACCACACACATACCATCACATTCATACAAACATACACATGCACACCACACCATATGCATGCAAGGACACACGTATACACCACACACACATACCACATACACACATATACATACATATACACACGCACCCACACCACGCCACGCACAATCACATATATACATACCACAAATGCACAGGAATTCTCCTTTGCTTGTCTCAGCCATAACCATTCCTAAGAGTGCATTGAAACCCTTCATTTCTCTTCCATACCACACTTTTGCTATGCCACGAGTGTACTCTTCTGTCTGTAATCTTAATTTTCTTGTCATGAGCACATTGCTGACCTTCCTAAATAAATTGCTCCTTTAAACTAGAAGCTACTTCTCACCCATCTTTGATCACAAGGTGTAGCAAGGACATGCTCTGAGTGTCAAACAGAACTAGAATCAAATACGAGCTCTACCCTAGGTGTCTAACCTTCGGAAATTACTTCACGGCCCCCTTCCCATCAGTAAATGGGTATTCTTCTTTCCTATTATTTACTGAGCACATTCCTATCAGGCAGAGTACTCATATGTCATTAAATGGTTGATTTTTCCTTTCTCTCTGCATTTAGCAAGTACAAAATAAAGAGTTTTATTGGTTCTTTCAAAGGTACTCACTGAGAGCTAAAGTCTTAATACACGAGTATGCATTTTGTGAATGTTTAGGGATTTGTTGGCTGTGGGTTCTACATCATTAGACACCTAAAGGATACCTGTAAATTTCCTTAAATTGTTTGCACCATTGCTTTGTGCCCTGTTGCATTCACCATACTTTCTAAGCATTATAAGTCCCCAAACGACAAGATTAGTAAGCCCATATCATTTATGTTGTTAAATTTATTTTCCACTTTAGACAGCCTTTTATTTCTTCTTTAACCTGATTCACCTGGATAGAAATTATGGGAGTATTCATATCCAGAGAAAAAGATGGTGATAAAAGGCAAAGGCCATGGTCATTTTAGGTACCCCAGGAACCAAAAACTTTTTGGATGGTCTAATAAACCTACAGGAGAAATTGAAAGTAGTGTTACTTATAGCATGTCATTAAAGCAAAAATATTTATTTATAGGCATCATGCAAGATGTTGGGTTAGTGAAATAAACTTTTGTTTTTTCTTCAATGGCAGGTTTCCTAATTTGCAAGGGAGAATCTCTAAAATGGAGTTAGAGCAGTGCTCTGCCATTTGTTTGGCTTAGAGTCTCATTTGCCAGGATGGCTGCTCCACAGTGTTGATAAGCTTTGACTTGGGGGCTTTTTGATTTAGCTTTCCCTGTCTCTGTGGTCTCCTTTCTCTGGTGCCATCACGAGTCTCTGTTTTTCTGCCTTTCTTTCCTTTTGCCCTTTCTACAATGACTCAGAAAAGAATGGACCAGGACATTTATTATCATTCCTGAACCCCCATCTTGCTCTTTTTTCTCTAGAGGGAAACTATGCCACAAGTTCAAGGAGGTGCTGTGCTGTATTTGCATCTCCAAGACACAAGCAGTGGGGACAGTAAAGTCTGTGCAAATCTTAAAGCCAATGCTCTCTCCCGCAAGAAGCACTCCAGGGTTCATTCTCAAACTGAGAAGTCAAATGTTTGGTGTATAATATTGACTTTTCAGTATACATACCTGCATTTTTCAAGCCTGAGCAATATTATCAAGCCCACAATACTTCCTGTTAGAGGATAACATAATACAAAGAAAACATTTCAGAGTCTAAATACAGGCTCTATCATTCACTGGTCTTGTGACAAAGCTTGACCCTTCCTGGACTTCAGTCTCAACATCTGAAAGATGACGGTCAAAATGCTTACTTTTTAGGATTAAGGGGAGGAGCTAACTTTTATTCTACCACCTTAAGCATAGTGTTTAACATCTAGTTAGGTGTTAACTCCACGGTAGATATTCTTCCTGAGACTATGATGATTAAGAACAAAGCAATAACTAGGCTAAGAGCAAGATTTTGGAAAAGAAGTTGGTCGGGGTTGGCGCATGTCACAGTGACAAGTAACTAGACTTCTGGATTTTCTAGGGCTGTCCTAATTTCAAATACCCCGGGCACATGGTCTTATTTCATTCCCATCCCGCCTGCCTGCTGCTTTTTCAAAACCTGGTGTGGGACCTTTGACACGTTGTCAAGAAAGTTGAGCAGTTTCAGGCACCTGATTCCTCTGGGATTCCAGGGCATACAGCTCTGCACTTGGATGAAAAATACATTCGGCTGAATTTCAATTTCTCTCAAGTATCAATCTCACCAACTGTCTGCAGCTTTGGTTACACTTAGCATATGCTGCTCGGGGCACTTGTAAGTGCTGAAATATAATTTATAGCAGCGACCAGCGCAGAGAGATAAACTCTCTTCAAAGTGTATGAGTTCCAAATGAAATAGACACAGGGAGAACATTTTTAGTGATTAATCTTAGAGGTCTGGAGGATTCTACTGGACTGTGGTGTGTTAAATGTTCATGGTTAAAATCTAAAAGAAAAGTACACTTAATCATTCAGTTCATCTAATATTACAGATATCTGAGGTGGGCTAAGATCAGCGATAATAACATATGATAAAAGGGTTCCTGGATTTATTGCCATACTGTTATTCCTTTGAGTTCATCTGTAATAATTTGAGGATTTAAAAATTCCAAGCCTTGGTTTATTTCCACCTTCTTTTCCTGAAAATACACATGCATATAGAAACAGAACTCTTAAAGATTAAAGAAAAAATTCCCATTAGGTTCAGAGAGTTGGTCTAAGGCTTAATGATTCTAGATAAACATCTGATGCAAAAACCCCTCCCTGAGAGCAGCTGTGGTCAGCTGGTGAGAGGGTCTTGCTTTGTTTACCCCAGAATACTTGGTGGTTCCTTTGACCTGTAATCTTTGAAGAAAGCAAACCCCAGCACCAAATTATATACTTTGTAGCAGGGGAACATGGGGGAATTACTAAGAGTATCACTGTTAAGGTTTCTTTGTTTCGAGGCTGAATTCTAACCTGAGTAATCAATTTGATTCTCCTGGCCCCAGTTTCTTCATTTGCAAATGGCTTTAAGAAACTCCCTATCAGAGATTTTTGGTAAAGGTCAGCGAGATCCCATTAACCTGCCTGACACATAGTAGGCACTCAAAGAAGGCTAGGGCTGCTTGTTTTGTTTTCTTTTCTGATTACATCCCCTCTGCAACATAAGGTTTTTCATGCTATCCATGGTGATAAATCACACCTTCCTAACCCTCTCCTTCCGACCACACCTATCACAGACTAATACTTTCGTAAAATAAAATAAAATGAGCTATTGGAAAACTAGGATGAAGAAAATACCAAAGATATGTGCCACACAAGCCAGCTTTTTATTATTAGAGTCAGCATACAATTATGCTCTCAAGGTGTGCCAGAGCCTTGAGTGCTTACCGTCCAGTTTTACACTCATGGACAGCTAACAAAGGGTCCCGGGACCTGCACTGGTCTGCAGAGCAAAAGAGTAGCACTCCCTGTTTTTATCCTTAAATTCCATCGCATTAAGAGTAGAAATTATTGCATTTTTTTCTACTTGAAGCCCATGCTCCAAGCAAATCAACAGAAAGACCGACAATTTTTTTTTTTTTTGCAAATGAGCATAATCATGCACTGCACACAGACGTGGAAACCACATGCAGAGAAATACCTGACAGAAGTTAACAAAAGAACCAGAGATGAAAGAATCCGAGGCAGACTATTCATTTCCCTTAGTCCCTCTTAACCAAGGGTCCCAGTATTCACAGCAGGGAGGAAGTGGAAATTAATGCAAGAATCTTGTGGTGTAGAACTTGCAGTGTTTTATAGATTTCCACTCCATAGTTTCCGTTCAGTAAATATTAATAATCCTTTTGCTGCCTCGAGTCGGTGGAGGTTATTATCCCTGGGCTCTGGGCTCCTACCTCTCACTGCATCTTCCCCCTCAGTTCAGAATGATCTGTATAAAATGGATAATGCCCTTTGGGCAGCATGTAAAGTCCTTCCTGGCTGGGTGCCGACTGAGAACCAGCTCTCCTTCCTAGCCCTGCAATTAGCACTGCAATTTTTTGTTGTTGTTGTTCTCATTCTTCTGAACTCCTGGCAGTTCCTTGCCCACTCCACATTTTCTCTTA
>PVKH010012502.1:0-17249 GCA_004027955.1 Chaetophractus vellerosus
CATTAAAAGTCATCAGCTGGTCCGTTTGTTGTTGTTGTTAGTAGATTTAATAGTTTGTGGAGTTATGTATAAATTCCAAAACGTAGGTGTGTCCTTTAATAAACAGTGTATCTGAACATTTCATTTTCCTATAGGAGGGAGAATAAAATGCATTAAAACATAACAACAGAGTAGACCTTGTGGGAAAGATCAGAGAAGATGGCAGTTTCTTTTGCTCTCTCTGGCATCAAATCAAACACAAAACTATCAAAAAAGAGATAGGCAATGCTGGAGATATCAATAAGATGTATCATTTCCCTCAATAGGGAGGCTCTTCTGGCCTCCATAGCTACCTTTAACTTACACACCAGAGCACCAGTAGAGCCTTAGAGCTGTTAACACATGTAGTGTTCATGAACGTTGGGTTTTTTAAAAATAGAAAAAGTTTAAAAATTGTTTTCCGAATTGTTTCTTGATCACTCATCTTATTTTTTCTAAGTACATTTGTAAATGTGGAGGAAATTATCTCCCTGGGTTTTTAGCTGGACTTCTGGGGAAGAGAAACTGGTATATAGATAATGAATATACATTTGTGACATGAACTGAAGGGCACAGAAAGAAAAGTGGCAGGAACCACCAATGACTGTGTGGCTTCAAAGGCTGATGGAACAGAGTGTTCTGCCACTGTCTGGGGCTGGCGGTTGCTGGAGGTGGAATCTGCTAGGACATGTCGGCTTTTGAGAAGCCTCAGATCATCACCCATATCCAAAAGAGCCTCAGCTACACAGTGTCTCACTGTAAGAGGGTGCCCTGCAGTGCCAAATTTGTGACCTTGGGCAACTTCCCACGGGGCACATCGTCATTCAGCTGTACGAGATCCAGCACGGAGACCTGAAGCTGCTTAGGGAGATTGAAAAGACTAAACCCATTAAATATGGAACATTTGGTGCAACATCTTTACAGCAGAGATATTTAGCTACTGGAGATTTTGATGGAAACCTTCATATATGGAATTTGGAAGCTCCGGAGATACCAATGTATTCTGTAAAGGGCCATAAGGAAATTATAAATACTATAGATGGTGTAGGTGGACTAGGAATCAGGGAAGGAGCACCTGAAATTGTGACGGGCAGCCAAGATTGAACTGTGAAGGTGTGGGACCCAAGGCAAAAAGATGATCTTGTTGCTAATATGGAACTTGTACAAGGAGAAAACAAGAGAAACTGTTGGACTGTTGCATTTGGCAATGCATATAATCAAGAGGAACTTGTTTGTGCTGGCTATAACAATGGGGATATTAATCTGTTTGATCTCAGAAATATGTCATTGTGATGGGAGACAAACATAAAAAATGGGTTATGTAGCATGGAATTTGACAGAAAAGATATAAGTATGAATAAGTTAGTAGCTACATCTCTGGAAGGAAAGTTCCATGTTTTTGACATGAGAACACAGCGTCCAACCAAAGGTTTTGCCTCTGTTTCAGAAAAGCCTTATAAGTCTACTGTGTGGCAGGTGTGACACCTTCCACAGAACAGAGAGCTCTTTCTGACTGCCAGGGGTGCCGGGGACCTTTTCCTCTGGAAGTATGAATACCTTATTCAGCAGTCAAAAAAGATTCTGAGGGAATGGATATGGGAGTTGTGGGTTCTGTCAGCCTTCTGCACAACGTTACGTTGTCTACCCAGCCCATTTCAAGTTTGGACTGGAGTCCAGATAAAAGAGGTCTCTGTGTCTGTAGTTCATTTGACCAAATTGTGAGAGTACTGATAAAACTCCACAAAATTTGATCTGAAGATTTTGGCTTGAGCTCTTACAGAGGAACACTCACAGAATTTAAGATATGTCCTGGGATCCTCTGACCCTTACTGAACAAAGTTGGATTTGACTGATAAAAAAGACCCCAGGCACAAACCTCTGGGCCAGCTTCTCTCTGGGTGTGGAATGTTGAGGGTTGTGTTTGTTACACTCCCTGACGCCATTCTGACTTGCTTATGTTGGGGCTACCACTATCTCCAGAGCCAGGTCTTTTCTCTCCCTCATTTCTAATGAAATATAATAGTTGCTTGTATTTAAACATTTTTCATTTGTTCTGCATCCCCAAAGCTCCATATTAAAATCTTTACACTTGGATTGCATTTTAATGTTTACAATATTGTGGTCAGGATCATTTAATTTGTTTTAAAATAGTTTGCCTTGATAAAGCTATTGTGGTTCGGGACGGTTCCTGGGTCCCGAAGGGGCCCCTGTATTGCAACTGTTTTTCCATCTCCCTGCCCCCAGAGCCTCTGGTGGTCCCTGCGTCCACATCAGTGTTGTGATTTCTTCCAATGCTAGAGTCATAGTATGTCAGTGATGGAGTGCCGGTGAGTC
This sequence comes from Chaetophractus vellerosus, assembly GCA_004027955.1. Lineage (NCBI taxonomy): Eukaryota > Metazoa > Chordata > Mammalia > Cingulata > Chlamyphoridae > Chaetophractus > Chaetophractus vellerosus. The sequence continues at coordinate 2,353 of PVKH010012502.1, forward strand.
CACTCTAGTTTGTGGTTTGTTCCCCAGTCCTAGGGATTCTGAGATGGTGATGTCCGCTCCACCTCTGGTTGATGGGAAGCTTCAATCCCATGTGGCCGATGGTTGGGACTCTCTTGCTTGCAGTTGTCAGCTCTCTCATTTCCTTGGTGTAGTGGTTGTCAATCCTCATTTCCTGGGTGGGTCCAATGAGCTGGAGAGTAGGTGTTGCAGCTCCGCTGGGGTTGCAGCCCAGCTGGTGTGTGGGCAACCTGGGAGCTCTGGTCTCTTGGATGTGCACCTTCAGACTCCAGCACCAAGTATAGGTTTGAACAGAGGGGACAGATGGGCCATGTGTAGGGAAGCCATGGTTGAGTCTGGTTCTGTCACTCTCGGGAGCACAGGCTCCGGGTCGGGCCCACTGGCAGGGTGCCGAGCTCCAGGGCTGTCTGCCTTGACCGTGGGGCCTGGGTGTCTCTGGGGCCCTTGGGAGCCCCACTGTTTGGGGTGGTGTCCACTTTGGCAGTCTATGGGATCCTGCTGAGGTGTGTGTGGGTGTTGCCTCTGGGATGGCCTCTCGACTCACTTTGAAGCCTCTTGGCCATGTGAACTCCTTTGTCTTTTCCTTTTCCCCCTTTTATTCGAAGTCTTTTTCCAGTTGCATTGCTGGTTGGTGCTTGGTGGTGATCCCTCGATGCAAGGGGACTCAACCCTGGGAGTCGTGTCCCGTGCTGGGGGGAAGGTAATACATTTGTATGCTGGGTTTGGCTTGGAGAGAGGCCACATTTGAGTGATGGGGGGCTCTCGGGGGGTGGCTCTTGGGCGACCCACAGCACTGGGTTGGGTTTTGGTTTCAAGAGCAAAGGCTCATAGTAAATATTTTTTAATTCACTCTGTTTTTTAAGTGTTCATCATATCTTAGGCTAAGCCTTTGGAGGTAAGGCTTTTATCACACTTTTATTAAGCTTAGCAGTCCCACTCATTCCATTCAAGAGACTAGAGGCACCTAAACCATTCATAATGTGTAAAATTTATATGATTTCAGGGGTTTGTTGAAAGTTACTTGTTTGGAATAAGTTCAGAAAATTAATTTTATAAAAAGTTCCCAAAAATGTTTTATAGAATAATGCTGTGAACATAATTATGAAGTGAAAATTAGATTGAACTTTAAAAAAAGCTTATCCCTACTGGCTTTTGCTTTGTTGTGTTTGTGTGTGTGTATGTAATTTTCAAAGAAAAAAATGGAAAATTTGGTTGTAAAATTCTCTCTTTTCTGAGAACACTTGTTTTGGTGGTATAATTAGAGAGGTTTAAGTCAAGAGCAATAAATATCTTTATTTCATTAAATCTGAAATGTCGTCGTAAGATTATCTTACACTACTGAGAGAGAAGAATGCTGCCAATTAAACTATGATATAATGCTTTTTAAAAAAAGGCTGATGGAACAGTGAAGATGATGTGGAGATGCTGGGAAAAAGAGTCTGATAAAACTTCTAGTAACTGTGAGGGACAAGTGCTAGAGATTTGGCAGGGTTTCTAAATATATTTTGTAAATATATTTTGGTGGTGGAATATTCAGCCTAGTCATTTAGCATTAGTTTTCTCCTAAGCAATTTGAAATCTTTCCACAAAAAGTGCTCTCTGCTAAAACTTTTGTTCCACACACCCCCACCCTCCTAAAGAGCTACTCTAAGAAAGGAATCCCAGAGATTAGAGATAAGTCTTGGATTCTAATTCTCTTTTCTCTAACATTTGGGCACTTTAGACATTATCGTTTCCTTGAGCTCAAATAAAACTTGCATATAAATGAGACACGAATTTACTTGCCTACCTCCCAAATTGCCTTTCATTGAGTTTTACATGTTATATCCTGTTACTGTGGAAGAAATTTTGAGCTGAACATTCCATCACAACTGAAATGCCACAGCCATTTATCTCTCCTGAATGTTTATTGCAGGGTGACTACTCCTGAAGTTTCAGAGGATTTTTTAAAAATGTATTACAGTTTTCTCCACATACCAAGTCTGCTGGTGATTTGTGACATTACCCTTCTCTCACATCACCCCTCTATGTCTTTTATCTACTTTTATTAAAGACCAATTATTTATTATCTGAACAATTTTACCTTTCTTTTTTTGTTTTTTGGGGCCTGGGTCTCAAGTGCCCTCTCATGGCAGAGCTTTACTGTTGCTGCCTAAACTGCCTTCACAAACCTCTGTTCAGTCGTTCCTAGTGTTTCTTCCCAAGCCCCAAGCAATGCTTCTGATTGTCTAATAAACCAGGATCAGGGAATTCAAGTGTCCCATGGCTCTCATCACAGGGCCCGTCTCATTCCTATGCATTCTCTCTGCTCTTCTCAGAAAGGTTGTTAATTCCTGATCAGTCTTTTCCCCCAAGGACCTATGTTCATACCACTCTCCATACCTTTCTCCTTTTCCCCTAAAGGAACCTTTGAAAATCTGTCTCTTGCATTCACCCTTCCTTGACCAACTGGGGGAGACCATCATATCCTTGAAATGACCAATAAAGGATGGAGCTCCCAAGCCTCCCCACCTATACCACCAATTTGAACTTTTCTCATATGAAACATCTTTATGAACAGGTATGCTTCGCTGGTGGCCATTTAAGTGACTATGCATTTCAACAAACTTTCACTAGGTACATAGAGTATTTATAATAGAAACTTTGAGGTTAACTTATTGATAAATTCATAGAATGATGTGCTATGCTTACCTTAGGGAACTTTTTCCAACCATCTTTCCTTGTATGCTCATGATGATAGTTTGGGGTTAAAATTATAAAGTGTAGCTATAGGAGAGACATCCACAGGATGTTTCCATTGAGAATCCCTTTTTAATCTATGCATCCCAGAACCTCTGGGGACTTCTATTTCTTTGGGTTTTTTTAAAATAATTTTTATCTTCTGTCTCTTTTTATTGGACATCTAGAATTCATGAAGAATGGGACAATGAATCAATTTGTAAACTCTTTGTAATAACTTCTTATTGCTGCTGCAACAAATTACCACTGACTGTGTGACTTAATACAACACAAATCTATTATCTTACAGTTTGAGAGATCAGAAGTCCAAAATGACTTCACTGGGCTGAAATCAAGATGTTGGCCAGCTCTCAGGGAGTATCTGTTTCCTTGCCCTTTCCAGTACTGGTGGCCACTGCATTCCCTGGCTCATGACCCTGCGTCACTCCAACTTCTGCTTCCACTGTCACATTCCTCTGACTCTGATCCTCCTGCCTTCCTGTAGGAAGGACGCTTATGATTACATTGGGCTCACCAAATAATCCAGGATGTTCTCCCCACAGTAGGATCCTTAATTAAACCACATCTGAAAAGTCCCTTTCACCATGTAAAGTAACATACTCACAGGTTCCTTGGATTAGGTCTTGGACATCTCCGCACACAATCTACTTGATTGTAAATTTGAATCTGTGTCTAAAACTTTCTACATATTGAATTGAAAACAAACACTTTAATATTCCAATGAAGAGAGGAAGGTTGCTTTTTAAGATCACAGCAAGCAGGTGCTCAATGATTGATAGAGTGCAATGTTGAATGATTTTATGTAAGAATATTCATCACATACTCTTAATACACCATAGTTACATATTAAATTGTTGTTTGTTGATTCTGTCATGTCAATAGTAAATAGCTTCAGAAATGGACAAGCATTAAAAAAATGCCACACACAAAAAATGCCACAGCCTATTCAATAAAAGTACTTGTAGGAATCTCCTAGAATTTTCACATGTAGGAATATATCAAATTTCTGAAAAATTCTACCTAGTGACACTTTTTCTTACTTTGGCTCTGCTTTTGTCAGCAATTACATTTGGACACAACTCCTTTCTCCTGTAATGACCTGTGAGCCAGTAACAACTGCAGAAGGGAGTCCCACCTGTCCTTGGCAGACACTGGGGCTTGCTCGAGCCCCTGAACCAGGCATTTTCTGAGTCTACCAGATGCTTCACAGCTCCCTACATGTCCTGCTTCTCAACATTACTGAGATTGCACTTTGGGGGATCAAACCATATGGTAGCTCAAAAGCAGGGAAACTTGGAATGAAAAAATTATAATTAACTTTACAAATCAAATATGCATTGGTTGTGTAGATTGTGAGGGCAACACATTCAAATACATTTTGTATGGTGAAGCCTGTATTTGTCTAATATTACTTTTATCTTCATAGTATGCAATATGTAAAATATTTTCATGTGTTTTTGTTAGATTTGTTTTAACTTTCCCAAACTCTTTCAATTAATAACTACCATTTTGAATATTCTTTCCTGCAATTCTTGTTTTCATCAGAAGCACTGTAATACGGGGAGAAGAAAATTCAACAGAGCGTTGACTCCCACGTTGTTTCAGAAATTAAATTATCTTTTAAAATAATTACTAATATTTACAGAATAATAGTCATAAATTAATTGCGAGCTACCTACAGACTATTTTAGAAAAATTGAGCAATAGAAATGGTCTTGGAATTTATCAATTCTTAATTCCTAATGAATTTAGAGTGGGGAGACTGTGAAATAATTAATAACAAAAATTTTTATTTTTATTTTTTTAAAACAAAGCAATTTTATTGATACATCTTAGTAAAGCACACAATCCATTCAGAGTGTATAATCAATGGTATTTGGTATAATCACATAGTTGTGTATTCATCACTTCAATCATTATTAAAGCATATTCATTATTACAATAATAATAAACAAAAAATGAACAAACAAAAAACTTACCACCTCTCAATATCTATCTGCTTACTCTGCTATATGTAGCTGCTATTTCGGGCTATTCTTGCATACATATTTATTTTAACACATTTTTGAGATATATTCACACATTATACAGTCTATCCAAAGTGTATGCATTCATCACCAAAAAATTTTAGAACAATTTCATTACTCCAAAAAGAAAAACTCCACACCCCTTAGCAGTCACCTCTCAATCCCTATATTGTTCCCCAGCCCTACGTAACCACTAATCTAATTTCGTTCTTATAAATAGATTTATATTTACATATTGAATAAATAGAATCATACAGTATATAGTACTTTGTGTCTGGTTTCTTTCATTTAGCATAATATTTTGTCTGATATTAACATCTTGTAATATTCACATACATTTGTTCAGTTTCAAAGAAGAACAGTCTTATATATGCAATATTACCCAAACATATTTCATATGAAGTTTTACTGTGCTATACAATTCCATGTTATATTTTTTTAGCTTTCCTTTTAGTAATTTACATGACCTTAGACTTTACCTGTCAAACACTGTCATACCCATATAATAGCTCTGCTGGTTACCAACACTATGATGTGCTTTCACCTTCTCTGTTCATTTCCAAAGATTAACACACATCTTTTTTACTAAGTCTGTACTAGTTAACTCTCAGCTTTCCATTCTCTATCCTCCTTCTATTTTCTGGTGACCCATATTCAAGTAATTAACTCCATAAGATTACACAATATGTTTAGTTCATAAAAGTGCATTCGTACCATTTTTGTCTTTTTGTGTCTCAATTGATGGACACCTGGGTTGTTTCCATCTTTTGGCAATCATGAATAATGGCACTATGAACATGGTGTGCAGATATCTGTTCGTGTCACTGTTCTCAGTTCTTCTGGGTATATACCCAGTGGTGGTATTGCCAGGGAATGTGGCAAATCTATATTTAACTTCTTTAGGGACTTCCAGACAGTCCTCCACAGTGCCTGCACCATTCTACATTCCCACCAACAGTGAATAAGTGTTGCTATCTCTCCACATCCTCTCCAGCACTTGCAGTTCTCTTTCTTTTTAATAGTGGCCATTTCATTGTAGCTTTGATTTGCATTTCCCTAATTACTAGTGATGTTGAACGTTTTTCATGGTTTTTTTTTTTTTGCCATTTGTATTTCTTCTTTGGACAAATGTCTATTCAAGTCTTATGCCTTTTTAAAAAATTGGGTCTCTTTCTTTTGATATGCTTTTGGATTCTATTTGCAAGTATTTTGTTGAGAAATTTTGCATCTATATTCCTTAGAGAGATTGGTTTGTAATTCTCTTTTCTTGTAGTATCTTTATCTGGCTTTGGTATTAAAGTGATACTGGCTTCATAAAATGTGTTGGGTAATATTCCCTCCTTTTCAATTTTTTGGAAGAGTTTAAACAGGATTGGTGTTAAGTCTTCTCAAAAGGTTTGGTAGAATTCACCTGTGAAGCCATCTGGTCCTGGACTTTCCTCTCTTGGGAGATTTTTTTTAAGACTGATTCAATCTCTTTAAATGTGATTCATTTGTTGAGTTCTTGTATTTCTTGTAGCATATGGATGACAAATGTTTTTTAATCCATTCTGTCAGCCTATATCTTATGATTGGGGAGTTTAATCCATTCATATTCAATGATATTACTATAAATGCATTATTTTCTTCTGTCTTTTTACTCTTTTTATTATTCTTTGTGCTATTCTTTCTTCTGTACTCTCCTCCAAGCCTCTCTCTCCTGTCTTTTGCTTTCAGTCTCTAAGGCTTCCTTTAATATTTCCTGCAAAGGTGGATTCTTTTTTATGACTTCCCTTAATTTCTGTTTGTTTGTGAATATTTTAAACTCACCTTTATATTTGAAGGACAATTTTGCCAGATAAAGATTTCTCAACTGGCAATTTTTCTCTTTCAGTATCTTAATTGTATCGTACCATTGTCTTCTCACCTCCATGGTTTTTGATAAGAAATCTGCACCGTCTTACTGGGCATTCTGTATATGTGATGGTTTGTTTCTCCCTTGCTTCTCTCAGAATTTTCACTTTATCTTTGACATTTGACATACTGAGTAGTATGTGTCTTGGAGTAGGTCTATTTGGATTTATTCTGATTGCAGTACACTGTAATTTCATTTCTTTCATGAGAGTTGGGAAATTTTTAGCCATTATTGTAAGTTCATTTCTTTCATGAGAGTTGGAAAATTTTTAGCCATTATTTTCTCAAATACTCTTTCTGCCCCTTTTCCCTTCTCTTCTCTTTCTGGAATAGCCATGACATTTTATTCTTGCACTTCATATTATCATTCAACTACCTGAGCCTCTGCTCAATTTCTCCATTCTTTTCTCTCTGTGTTTTTCTCTCTCTTCAATTTCAGCTGTTCTGTATTCTGTGTCACTTATTCTTTCTTCTGTCATTTCAAGTCTGCTATTGTATGCCTCTAATGTGTTTTTTACCTATCATGTCTTTTGTTCCCATGAGCTCAGTTACTTTTCTATTCAGGTTTTCAAATTTTTCTTCGTGCTTGCTCAGTGTCATCTTGATGTCCTTTATCTCTTTAGCCTATTGTCTTTCAACTCATGAATTTGATTGTAGAAATTTGTATGAATCTTGTTGATTAGTTGTCTCAATTCCTGTGTCTCATCTGGGTCTTTGATATATTCCTTTGCTTGGGCCATTTCTTCCATTTCAAATTACAAATGGCTTGTAATTTTTTGCTGATGTCTAGGCATCTGATTATGATGGTGAGTTTACTTTGTTGCTCAATTTCTCTCTCTTTTGTAGGGATTTAGTGTTAGGAGATTGTATTATTGTCATTCTTTGATTATTTGTTCAACCTGTTCCAGGTATTTAGTTGCTCAAATCTGGGCCCTGGACCTAGTAATGGGTTGCAGAACTGCTTACAGTGGCCTTGGGGAGGGAAGCTGTAAAGGCCAGAAAAAGCCTCTCTTACTTATTTACTTAAAAAAAATTAAATATATATATTTTTTATTTTTTTAAAGATACTTAGATTACATAAATTTTACACAAAAAATATAGGGATTCCTATATTCCCTGCTCCCCACACCTTCCACATCCTCCCACATAAACTTTCTTGTGTGGCACATTCATTGCAATTGATAAATGCATCCTGGGACATTGCCACTAAACATGGACCATAGTTCACATTGTAGTTTACATTCTCTCACATAATTCTGCACATTATGGGAAGATATATAATGACCTATATCTGTCATTGCAATGTCATTCAAGATGATTCCCAAGTCCCAAAAAAGCCCTCATATTACACCTGTTTTTTCCTTTCCCTGACCCCAGAGCATCCACTGGCCACTGCCTCCACATCAATGTTGTAATTAATTCCCACACATGCACTTCCTTGGTCCACCAGCAGATGGTGTGCTTTGTCCTGCCTCTTAGTTCAAAGCCTGGTGGGAGTTGCTGCAACATGAATAGATCGATGTGACAGAGGTTCCTGCCTGGAGACTAAGAGCCTCACAAATCAAACTTTCGCAGAGACAGTTCTCCAACCTTTCCTGGCAGCACCTTCTCTTTTCCCAGGTAGGAAATAATTCCATTCCCTTCTGTATCCTCAACGACTACTCCCAAACAGTAGGGAGGTAGATTGAGAGAGTTGGATCTCTTTTGTTCCCTGCTGGCTTCCAAGGCAAACCATGATGCAACCCCACCCAGCCTGGAAGGGCTCCTGGAACACAGCAGACCAAATTTGTGGGTGAAAAGCGGAATCAGTCATAGGCTGCATCCCTCTCTCTCCTGTTTCCTGGGGAGGTGGATCCCTAAAGTCCCCTTTGTCTGTAGTCTCTGGCCTGAAACCAGAGAATTCAATGTTTTCTCCTCATGGCAGGGTGTGTGTGTGGGGTGTGTGTTGGGGACGGAGGGGCCCTGGCAGCTCCAGCTGCAGTCTACTCACGGTCTCAATGTCCAAGTTCCTTTCCTGTGCCTGCCTCTCTTCTTGGCATGGTCCAGCCTTCCCCTGGTGTCCTACATCCTAGAACTGTTTTTTCCAGGTCATTTCTGCCTGTCCTCTAGCTATTTTTCTGTGAGAGGAGAGAGTCCTATGTCTCTAATCAGCCATTTTCCTAGAAATCTTATTTTTTTGGAAAGAGAACAAAAATTGTAAGTAAATTAGGAAATTGTTATTTTTATTTCTTGTGTTGAAATATTCATTAATTTTGACAATTATTATGTGTTCTTAAAAGAAATATTTTTCTCATCAGTTTTTCTCTGTTTCCACTTGTCAGTTGTTATTTTCTATTGCCTGAGTAATTCAAGGGGCTAAAAAAATTAACCTGCATTTAATTTACATATTTACTTATTATGGTGTTATGGATTGTATTGTGTTATCTCAAAAGATATATTGAAATCCTATTCTCCAGTATCTCAGAATGTGAATTTATTTGGAAATAGGGGCATTACAGATAGAATTACGCAAGTTAACATGAGGTCGTACTGAAGTATTAACCCAATATGACTGGTATCCTTTTAAGAAGAGGATACTAGAACACAGACAGATCCAGAGGGAGAATTCCTGTGATAGCTGAGGCAGAGAACACCCTGGATATCCAGCAAGGCACTGTCAGAAGCCAGGAGAGAGGGACAGCACAGAACTTAGAGGGAACATAGCGCTGCTGACGTCTTGATTTTGGATGCCTAGACTCCAGAACAGTGAGACAATAAATTTCTTTTGTGGTATGCTCCCCAATTTGTGGTACTTTGTTATGGAAACCTTAGGAATCTAAGACATAGAGTAAAATCAATATTTTTATCCCAGGATCAAGTGTGTGTTTTGCATTCTAATGGTACACAGTAAAATACCCTCATAAGAAAGAAGCTGTGGTGGCCCAGCAGTGCTTGCAGGAGAGGAAGGAAAGGTGTCGCTTCTCCTGAATATACTCAGCTAACAGTTAGATATACATGTTTACAAGCCATGCCCTGCAGTCAGCCTCTTCCTATCTCATTCTCTTTCTCTCTCTCACTCTCTCTCACTCTCTCTCTTTCTTTCTCTAGAGAGAATATGATACCCACCCACTCCTCCCCCAACACTCTCTGCCCCCCTTCCCTGAATTTTTCCCCAAATAGTAATTACTGTTGGACCCATTATACATTTCACTTATTTACTTACTGCGTTTGTTATCTGATTCACCTACTGGAATGTAAGCTCCTTGAAAATGGAGATTTCCCTCTGCTTTATGGGATCTCTCCATTTCCTAGAATAGTGCCTGGCTACCCAGAAAAGGGCAGAAGCAAATGCTAGCTCAAGTCTTTGGGTGTAGACTAGAACTCAGGACAAGAACAGACAGCAGGTACTCCAGTGGGAGAACACTCCATTTCATGGATGAGGGTGAGAATAGACTTACAAGCAAAACAAATACAGCTTGAATTTGATTAAAAACGGTGGCCTTGGGCATCTCCCCCTTTCAGTGCTTATGGGAACCCCACTGTGTAACATGAGGAACCATGAGGACCCATGATAAGCTGAGTTTGGGGGCAGATCCTCCTGCCTGTGGGAGAGGAGTCCCTCAGCCCAGGTACCTCTTTACTAGGAAACCCGCAAATGGTTGCCAGGGTCAATTGTGTTTGTCTATCCACAGTGGCACAAGGCAAGCACTCTATTTATTGAATGAATGGATGATGAATGAATGAAACTGTATATACTATATATATATAACTATATATAGTTATATAAAAGTAAATCAGTGTTACAGAATGCTTTCTTTTTAATTGTAGAGAAAAAGCCTCTATCAGACAAATTTCAGCAAATATGGGAGGGATATTGGGGTCTGGGAGGCCAATTCAGTTGTCCAGTCACAGCTGTCTTAGTTGTACCAGCCAGCAATCTCATGTCCCTGTCTGATCAGTGGCAATCTGATTCTGCAATGCTTCTTCAACCACTTCCCTTTATGGAGTCATGGCAAGGACCTTTACTAGGGAAATTGTTATTTACACTTACCAATTGAGGGTTTAAAAGTAAAAATATAAGATTGAAAGATAAACATACCAATTCAATCTGCTCTGACCATAAATAGATATAAGTACATATATGTGACATTAGGAAATATTTTTGTCACTAATATTCTTCCTCTGAGATTAGTCATTTGATCTCTGATTAGTCTTGTTAATGCCTTAGGAAAAACTAGATAATTATAATGAGCTAAATTTAGAAACAATAGTCATTTTTTTGTGGATTAGAACTAGTGAAAGTCGGTGTCTCTCTATCAGTATCAATCTTTTCACCTCAGAAGCTACAAAAAATTATAAGAAATAATGAATAGAAAGAAATGTATGTCTAACTGAAACACTGCCTTTTATTTTAGTTTCTACATGCATACACCTATCTGCTTAAATCGAAGCATGTTTATGTTTCGTATTAACTTTTAAATGCTCCTACTATTGCCTTATTTTTAAAAAACACTCCTAGTTTTAATACAACCCACCGAATTAACCCACACACATGCAATATATTTATATATGTGTGCATTGCACATGTGTGTATATATGTATATATATATAATTTGCATATATAAATATGTGTGTGTGTATGATATGTTGTGGTAAACTAGTTCATCTGTAGTGTGGCCCACATCTGCTTACTGCTTGCCTGTTCCTTATTTCAGTGTACTGTGGGTCTCCAGAGAGGCTCTCATATATTCTTCTTTCAGGAGCCCAACATGTCTCATTCTGTAAGAGGACCTCTCATAGAGAGGCTCTTACCAACTAGCTACTGCTCATTTCACTACATTCCTGAAACGTGAAAACCTCAAAATGACAAAGCAATTTAATTTTAAAAGTAGAATTTCATGCAGCAATTAGGTAGATGAGAATTTTGGCCCAAGGCATTTTTATAGCTCATACCATGTAAAGGAGCTTTTCTGGCTCTATCTACAAATGATGTTGCGATAATACTAAAGGCCTCTCATTCTCCCTTAACTCTTTCATTCATCCACGCAACACGTATTTACTGAGTACGTATGTGCAAAGCAAAGTGATAGGAGCTATAGGAGCGATTTTAGACCCATGGGACACATACCCCCAATTCAACGTATGAATTTGCCACACAGTACTTTAGACAATGTACAGGTGCCATAAGGGTCACAGGACAAAGAATGCTGTGGCCCAGCAGATCAGGGGAACCTCAGGAACGAAGTGACATCTAAACCACCAATGTGGTTGTTACGTGTAAGTAGAAGTTCAGTAGGTGGAGGAGAAGGCATAGGAAATAGGGAAAGGCATGATTAAAAAGCATATATGTGGAAAAGTGAATAGAGATTTGAGACAAGGCAAGTTTTCATGTTTATCTTAAACAGAAAATTTCTCTGAGTGTGGTGGTAAAGTAGGACATCCTAATAAAAAACCAACAGCCTTTTTTGCAGAAATGGAAAAACCAATTATCAAATTTATTTGGAAGTATAAAGGGCCCTGAATAGCCAAAAAGGTCTTAAAAAAGAACAAAGTTGGAGGACTCTCACTTCCTAACTTTAAAGCATATTACTTAGATTCAGTGGTAAAAATAACACAGTACTAGCATAAAGACAGATAGATTGACCAAGGGAACCAAATCGAGAACTCAGAAATAGACCCTCACATAACAGTCAAGTGATTTTTGACAAGGCTGTCAAACCCTCCCAGCTGGGTCAGAACAGTCTATTCAACAAATGGTGCTGGGAGAACAAGATATCCATATCCAAAAGAAAGAAAAAGGACCCCCATTTCACAACATATACAAAAATTAACTCAAAATGGATCAAGGACCTAAATATAAAAGTGACAACTATAAAACTCCTAGAAAAAAATACAGGAAAACATCTTCAAGATCTTGTGGTAGGTGGTAGTTTCTTAAACCTTACACCCAAAGCATGAGCAACAAAAGGAAAATTAGATAAATGGGACCTCCTCAAAATTAAATGCTTTTGCCCTTTAAAGGACTTTGTCTAAAGGTGGAAAGGCAGCTACCTCAATGGAAGAAAATATTTGGCAATCATGTATCTGATAAGGGTTTAATGTCCATGATATATGAAGAGATCATACAACTTCAGCAATAAAAAGACAAACTACCTGATGAAAAAATGGACAAAAGATTTGAAAAGACAGCTGTCCAAAGAAGAAATATAAATGGCAAAGAAACATGAAAAAGTGTTCAACATCACTAGTGATTAGGGAAATGCAAATCAAAACTTCAATGACATATCATTTCATACCTATTAGACTGGCCACTATTAAAAAGCTGGAAAACTGTAAATGTTAGAGAGGATGTGGAAAGATAGGAATGCTTATTCACTGTTGGTGGGAATGCAGAATGATACAGCCAGTGTGGAGGACTGTAAGGAAGTTGAATATAGGCTTACCATGTGACCTGGCAATACCATGACTTTGTATATACCCAGAAGAACTGAAAACAAGGACAGGAACAGTTATTTGCACACCAATATTCAGAGTGGCATTATTCACAATTGTCAAAAGCTGTAAACAAGCCAGGTGTCCATCAGCCAATGAATGGATAAACAAATTGTGGTGTATTATACATATGATGGAATATTATTCAGCTGTAAGAAGAAATAAAGTCGTGAAGCACATGACAGCATGGATGAACCTGGAGGACATTATGTTGAGTGAAGCAAGCCAGACACAAAATACTGTATGATTGTGCTACTGTGAGCTAAATGTATTGTGTAAACTCATCAAGTTAATAATTAGAATATAGGTCACCAGAGGACAGAATGAGGATAGAGAATGGAAAGCTGAAGATTAATCTGTACAGAATTGGTGAAAAGGTTGTTTGTAAATCTTTGGAAATGAATAGAAATAGTGAAAGCACATCATGGTGTGTGTAACTAGCAGAGCTATTATATGGGTATGACAGTGATTGAAAGGGAAAGTCTAAGGACATGTATATTACTATAAGGAAAGCTAAAAAATGTAACATAAGACTGTATAACATAGTGAAACCTCATATAAAATACGAGTGTGGATGATATTGCATATATAAGAATGTTTTCATAAAATATAAATACAAATATACTAGAGAGAAGGAGACAGAATAACATCTGTGTACGGCAGGGGAAACAGAGATTGAGAGATGATGAGCTTTGCTTTTTTGTTTTACTATTATTATTGTAATAATTAAAATGATCTAAAAATGATTGCAGTGATGAATGCACAACTATGTGATTATACTGAATACTATTGATTGTACACTTTGGATAGATTGATGCTTTATTAATATGTAGCAATACAATTTATTTGTTAAAAAAATAAAAAGCTTTGTTGTGGACAGATTGTGGATAATCCCAAATCCAAAATGTGGGCTGAGGGATTTTGGATTTGTTTATTGACAGGTAAGGAAAGCCACTAAAGATGTTTTTTGAAGAGTGACATGATTATAGGGCTCCTTCAATTGGGCAAACAGTATGGAGAAGATTAGAGTGGGGCTTTAGTGAGGTGATGTGGTCTTGATTTCAGGGTCAGGTTAAAGCAGACAAAGCATAAGCAATTTTGAGGGAGGAATGTGCAGCTAACTGAAAGGATGGAGTCGGAAGTAACCAAGGTGTTGATCTGATGTCTGGTAGGATAATGGGCCTTTAAAAGAATTGGTAAATTCAGGAAAATGGCAATGAAGAACTCAGTTTCCTGTAGGTAATAATAGGTAATCCATAGAGAAATACCTTGCAGACAACAGGAAATACAGGATTGGGATTTGGGAGAGCAATCTTGATTGCAGATGTTGAGAGTCAATCACATAAAGATGAGAAGGCAGTGGATGAAATCCTTGAAAGAATGAGAAGTGAGAATAGCTGTGAATAGAAAGATTCTTGCTTGTTTGGGGCCAGATTTTAATGACCAGCCCTGGCTTTTATTATTCTCCCTGTTTTAGATGTCTCTTTACATCAGTGGTTCTCAACTGAGTGTGATTTTTGTCCTCCTGGGGACAATGTCTAGAGACATTTTGTTACTTCTGCGGGGAGGAAGGCGTCTGGTGGGTAAAGGCCAGGATCCTGCTAAACATCCTACAGTGCTTAGGAGAGCCCCCCACAACAAAGAGTTATCTGGCCCAAAACGTCACTAGTGCAGAGGCTGAGAAACCCTGCTCTGTGATTGCCACAAGAAAACCTCCTCAATATCTTGTTTAGACAAACATCATCTCCC
>PVKH010012503.1:0-17244 GCA_004027955.1 Chaetophractus vellerosus
ATTCAGAGAGGCCTATCCACATACTTCTTCTCAAAGCTCATTATCAGCAATGTTTCAATTGTGTTCCTTTCACATCCCTGACCATCCAGACAAACCATTGGACAAAGCCCATGGATTGGTATACAAATGCACATCAAGCCATTTATCCTCCCAAGTAAAGTGAATAACCAGGTATACTGCTTAAAGTTCTGCCCACTGGGAGGATTACCTTCACTATCTCTCCTACAAGAATGTTTCAGAAATGGCCTGTAATGCTTCATCTGTCCACTTCTGTGTGGTAATTGCATATCACACAGAGCCACCTGTAAGCCAAGCATGACTTTTCTCTTCCTCAGTCTGCTGATCAGAGGAGACTCACGGAGAGGCCATAGGTTCGGTCAGGGAAGGAGGAGGTAATGTGGCAAGAGTTGGGAGCATGGGCATTTGGGCCATTTCCTCATGTAACTTACCTTTACTTTCAGGGCCTGTTTGATTTCAATATTGTGTATACTAGTTTCATTTGATGATGGAGTGCTGTGGTGTGCACCCAAATTTATGGCTTGGTAGGTCATTGAACACTCAATTCATGAAGGGAAGCTCAACCATCATGGTAACTTGGTGGCACATGATTAATCATTCAGCCTCTACTAATACCCAGCAGCAAGCCAAAACCTGTTTCTCAAAAGGTGAATAGTTATCTGCAGAAGATAACAGGGCTTCGTTCTAAAATCTTAAGAGTCTGCACTGTGATTCACATACAGGAAACTGCCAAAGGCTCTAAATAGAATCTCTAACTGCCCCTGATATTTCAAGTACCACTGGATCTCCTGGATTATGTGGCATATGGCCCAAGCAGAAGAACAGCTTGCACAGCATCCTAGACTGTTGCAGACCCTTCTCTTGTTCTGATCTCCACGCATAGCAGCTTTTTTGGTCACTCAGTAAGTGGGCCAGTACAACGAGTATAAGTTATGAATGATAGTTAATCATGTTATATTTTTGTAGCAATGGCAAAGGTGTAGCAATCTTAAGGGACAACTATAGAGGGTATAAGGTGTTATGGGACTTTTCCATTTGGAGTAATGAAAATGTCCTAAAATTGACATCTGAGGTGATGACAGTACAACTTTGTGATGTTAATGAAGACCAATAAGTCTAGACTTTGAATCAAGTATACAAAGCATGGTAAGCATGGTACTGTAAAACAGAGTGAGTCCTGTGATGGAAGATGGACTGTGGTTAATAAAACTAATATGAGTATGTTCTCTAATGAACTATACAAATACATATTAAAATACAGAATGTTATTACCCAAGTGGATCGGGGGGAAATTACACTAAATGTAAGATATGGGCTATAGTTAGTAGTAATTAATTGACGGTGATATTTCATAATTGACAACAAATGTTTCAAAACAATTCAAGGAGCTGGTGGTGTGCTGATGTGTGGAAGCCCTGGATAATGCTGTGCATGTTTGCTATGTAAGTTTTCTTTTTTTTTTTTTTCAACTTTATTTTATATATTTAATGATTGAAAATATAAACAATTAAAAACTTAAAAAAAATTCACAAAAAATAAGTGGGCCAGAGTATTTCACCCAAATGAGGAATATTTCCTCCAAAATCCAAAGAGGTTGTGCCTCTTATTTTGGTTGTGGGTGGCAGCAGATGCAACAACTTATCGTTCTCCTTAGAAAAGCTAATTAAACATGCCGAATACCACTGCACCCTTAGAAATTTGTGCCGTTGGAAATTTCAGCATGGTAGAAGAACCTGGAATTTTTTTTTATTATTATTATTGGTTCCTGGCCCGGAAAATGAGCCTGGGACCTCTCATGTGGGAAGCAGGCACTCAACCATTTGAGCCACATCTGCTCCTGACCCTGGAATTTTTGTTGGATTTCTTTCCCATCCTCTGACAAGCAAATATCTCTCCAATAAGTCTAGGATAGTTGCTACTTCTGGCTCAATATGTCCAATCAGCATAATGTCATCAATGCAATGGACTAGTGTGATGTCTTATGGAGGGGAAAGATGATCAAGATCTCCGTAGACTAGATTGTGACATAGGGCTGGAGAGTTTATATATTCCTGAGGTAGGACAGTGAGGGTGCATTGCTGGCTTCAGCTGAAATGTACTGTTTTGGGTGTTCTGTTCTAATAGGTACTGAGAAAAAGGAAAAAAAAAACCTTTTGCCATCTCAGTAGCTATGTACCAGGTACTAGAAGAAATGTTAATTTGTTCAAACAGATACAATTGGAGTCACAATGTGGTTAAGTTTGTGATAATCTATTGTCATTCTCTTTAAGATCCATCTGCTTTCTGCAAATGGCCAAATAGGGTTGAATGGGTATGTGGTGGGAATCACCCACCCCTAAATCCTTCAAGTCCTTGATGGTAGTATTAATATCTCAAATCCCTCAGGAATGCATTATTGCTTTTGCTTTATTATTTTTCTAGGTAGAGGTAGTTCTAGTGACATCCACTTGGGCTTTCTTAACTCCACAGGTCACAGAACCAATGTGAGGATTCTTCCAGTTTCTGGTTGTGTCTATTTCAATTACATATAATGGAACTGTGGAAATAAGCATAGATTGAATTCAGGGATGCACTGGATCCACAGTAGCTGGATTAAACTGCATTGATCACTTGACATCTATAAGCCCATAATCTGACTGGTGGAAGATAGTGATATTTTGGGTCAACTGGAATTAGCATCAGCTCAGAGTCAGTATCCAGAAAACCAGTAAAATTCTAATTATTTCATTTTCCCCAATGCATAATAACCCTGGTAAAAGTCTGTAGGTCATTTAGGGGAAACTTGTGTGAGAGAGTAATGATATTAAGTTTTGGCAGAAGCAGTGTTCTTTCTCAAGGGAATCCAGACTCTCTTTTATTCAAGGGGCCCCGGCTCAAGTCTGAGAATTGATTGGAGAGCCATGACTTTCTCTCTGTTTTGTGATTTAAGTTATATTTCTGTTCAAATTACCTACAACTCTTCCACCAGTACAAATCAAGTAAGAACTTATTAGACTGCTCTTCTGTCTTTCTTCTAGAGACACCATGATCAATGCCATAGATTTCTGTTAGACTATTCTGATTACTGCTTTGACTCTGCTGTCCATTACAATAACCAAACCCACTGTGTCTTTTCAATTGAGTAACTCCATCTGCCCCCTACCATGCCAGCATTCAAGTTAACCATTTCATTTAAAGACCCCATTTTGCTGGCAACTGTTCCATCTGTAATTTCAGATCTTCATAGAAGAGAGACCATAGAGCTCTTCAAGGATGCTGAGCCTCCCCTCTCAAATTTATTTCCCACAGTCTTGGTTAAAGGCATGTTCTCTGAACCATTCTGGGGTGGATGATCAGGTCTTATATGATAAATACACTTTAATATTCTCGTCTCTCTAAACCTTTTGGTACCTTCTTCTAAAGTAAACCAAAGCAGCCCAGTAATTTCAGCTTAATTTATTGTAGACCACCTTTTGTTGCTTGTTTCAGCCACCCAACCATATAAATTGTTAGAATACTTTCCAACCTCTTGAGCTAAAACTTGATTCCAGCATCTCTGATTGATCCAATTTTATGTTCCCTCCACCATTATCCTACATCATTATTATTCATCCCCACACATATTCCCTAGACTCCTGTCTATATACATCGGAAAAATCACACAGTTCCTTTGGAGTATATGCATCTCTTCGTGGATAGGATTTGTGCCTCACTTTTTAGGGAACGATGGGACTTGAGTCAGTTATTGGTCTAGAAACAGTGAAGGGTGATGGCAGTGGATCCTGAGGAGAATTAGCACTGTGTTGAAAGGCTGATACCTCAGGGCAGGCTGTTACAGTTTCCTCTAAGCAAACCACAGTTCAATTGTCATATATTCTCAGAAAAGAAAGGTGGGTATACTTTACTCTTAAAAGTTTTACTAATATTAGCCTAAAATAAATGTATTACTATTGTGAAATTAACTATCACTGCTTAAATAGAAGGTATAATGTGTATAATCTTAATGTGTCTATCCATTTGTTAACAATCTATTATACCAGAACTCTGCTGGGCTCTGGAAGTACCACACTCAGTGGAAGAGCAATCCTGTCCTCATGAAGCTTTCAGTTTTAACAAAGACAAACAGTAAGAAAATGGGAACATATGTGCAATGTTATGAAAACTTCAGGACATTATGTAAGCACTTAATACAAGCATTTAACTTAGTTTGGAGGTGGGATCTGGGATGACTACTTATAAGAAAATATATATAATATATCTTTACATATATTTTAAATGGATACATGTATGTGAAATAAATTTAAACTAACTTAGAATTTGAGTAAACTATTTTCCCTAGAGAGGATTTGAAGCATTGATTGATTCCTAATAAAACATGTTGTGCATTAAAATAATCCGTGAAAATAAGATGTTGGTTTTCAATTTCATAATAATGTTATTCAGTGATGACATTTCTCATTTGCACATTATGCATAGTGTGAACCATATGTGCACTTTTTCCCCAGCAATAATAACCTCTTAGCCTAAGCATTCCCTAATACTTAATGAGTGTCTGGAGTAGTCGGAGCTTTTAAGCAGAGTGGAGGAACCTTGACCCATACAGTCATTACCTTACAGGAAATGCCTGACCAGAGTCATTATGGCTGTTACTGTGCTGAAAATATATAAATGAATGATGAATAAATTGCTTAGTATATTCTTTTCCAATTTAAATAGGTATTTAGTAATAAGTAAATTTCATCTAACCGTATTTTCATTCCATCTTTTACTTTTATGGTGTTTACGTTTATAATGGCCTAATGTCCTCTATAATATTTTCCAGTTTTCAAACTGAAGCATTATAACAACAGAGTTTTCAAGTAATTTCCAAATATCCATCTGGCAAGTCAATATAGGACATAAAATCCAATTTTTCATGCAATTTTTCCTGGTGATCTTATGGGAGGTATACTGGCACAAAGAGGAGATTTAACATGATGTAAAACAGTAACATGCTTGGTTAATAAATAAAAGTAGCTTTATCTTTTTGCCTTTTTACTTATTCAATTTTTATAGGAATCTAATGAAAGATGTTTCCATATTTTGTATTTTAACATCGGCAAGGAAGTAGTAATTAGAATTGAAATATTTCAAGCACTTTGCAAGGAAATTCAACACATAGGCTTATATATTTCTCCTCTGATTGAACAATATCAACATTGTTCATTATGTTTTATATGTAAATTACCTTGATCAGCATTGAAAATTGTAAAAACATTAGTATTTTACCTAGTTCATTTTATTATTTATATTAATACCATTAAATCGAGTTCATTAATCATGAAACTCTTCAGAAATATCTAAAATTAGAAAATGAAAATGGTGTGAGTGCAATCCCAAACTAATTAGGATCATTACTGTTCTCTGTAACAGAAAACTCAAATAAAACTGGCTTACATAATGAAAGGAATAAATGACTCACCTAACTGCAAAACATCTAGGTATGGCTGGTTCTAGGTGAAGCTTGATCCAACAGCTTAAACTCCACAGAAAACTTATCCCTTTATCCCCCCACTGTTGTATGCATAGTTAATTCCAAATCTACATTCAAATCTCAGCTCAAAGTTAAGTAACATGAGAAATATCCTCAACGCTTATTCTTACTGGACTAGACCAATTCCCCTTATTAAATGTTCTCATAGTAAACTATGTTATTACTTGATTTTATTTATTATTGTTACCATTAATATTTTTATTAGTCTTGGTAGTCGTAGTAGTAGTTGTAGTATAGTTATTTTTAAGATTTGTAATTAATTATTTCCTTGATTAACTATTTACTTGTTTTGTTTATGAAAAGTTGTTGGGAGCAATATACCAGGGTTGGCTTTCATAATGGGAATTTATTAGGTTAAAAACTTGTAGTTCTGAGGCTGTAAAAATGTCCAAACCAAAGCATCATCAGAGGTGCTGTCCCACTGAAGGTCAGCCACTAATGATCCTGGACTACTGTCACATGTCAAAACAAAATGGCGGCTCTCTGGTATGGGTCTTTGCCATCTACTGCAAGCTTTCTTTCTCCCTGACTTCAGCTGTGGGCAATAAGGCATCTAAGTCATCTCTCCCCTGGCTTCTGGGCTTTGTCTCTTCAGCCTCCCACGGGCCTCTTTCTGTGCCTCTGTGCTCCACTGATTTCTAGCCTATTGTCTGCAGGACCTCTATCTCACCCTCTTCGGATTTCTCTCTCTCTGCCACTTTTTCTCTGTGTGTCTCTGTTTTCAGTCCTCCGTGTTTATAAAGGACTCCAGCAAGAGAATCAAGACCCACCCTGACTCATGCCCTACTGAACCAATCCAATAAAAGGCCTCCCAATGGAATGCAATTCAATCAAAGGGTCCCACATCCATGGACATAGATTAGCTTTAAGAACATAATCTTTTCTGGAATCCACAAATAGCTTCAATCTGACACACTTGTGTATCTCACTAGAACAATAATAATAATAATAATAATAATAATAATAATAATAATAATAATAATAATAAAAACTGCAGAGGTGAGAAACCATTTTCCTTCTGCCTATACTTTCTTTCCCATCACTTATCTAGGTACCTGGCAAGAGTGAAACCAAGCTCCTAAAACCATTCCTAAAACATAGAATGACCATGAATATATTTACACTGAATGTTCCTTTATCTTGACCTTTTATCATTCTATTTTGTCATTGTATCAGCATGCTGAAATTCTATCCTCCATGAAACTTTAGTGACCATCAAATCAAAATAATAATAATAATAATAAATAATAATTGTCCTATGGCTTTGAAACCCCATGAGATAATATCTCTCTATGAACAATATTGATTATAGTAATCAATATTGTTTAGTCATTCAGGACATATCTCTGCTAAATTACAGCTTTGGAAAGAAATAATTTTGTCATTTGTCTTTCATTTCTCTACCATGGAGTATTCATCAATATTATAGCTATCAATATGTATTTTTTAGTTAATGAATAAATTAAATAAAAGATGTGCTCCTTCTCATATTCAGAGGCTCCGTGCTTTTTACAGCTGTGTTTTCTTGCAATGTAAAAGGATTTGTATCTTCATGGGTGCAGTTAATGCTCTACAAAATTGTTTTTAATCAAATTTGTGCAAATTAAATAATAAAAATGATTACCTGCTTTTAAAATGATTCTCCTCTAATAAGTAACAAAACTTTTTTTACATAATGGTCTCCCCATATTAAGTAAAATGAGATAAACTCAATTCTTTTTTATGATGCCAAGTATATCATGAAGATGAAGTTACTTATTAGACAACTTCACAGTTTCTCTGTTCTATGAGATCCAATCTCAAAAAAATCATTATATATGTAAAATCTGAAAAAATGATGGTTCAGCTATATAACAGATATGCAACATTGGTAATTACTAAACCCAATGAGATATAAAATTAAAATGATTCCATATGTTTTCAAATCTGGCCCTTTTAAAAAATCTTTTGTGGGAGGTTTTAAATACCTGAATATTTATAACCATAATAAGTGGCAGTATCAATTTCCATATATGAAAGAAAAGTATTTTACAAATAATTTATATTACACGCAGAGAAAGGTTGCCATTTTGATCCTATCATGTAAAAGGATCTCCTACTGTCGCAAAAAGACAAAGAAGCCCCAAGATTCTGAGAGAGGTCCTGGAAGCCAGAGATCCTGTATGGTCTGAATCAGCAGAGGACAAAGGCATGGAAAGAGGCCCCTGAGAGGCTAGGCCTACAGAGAAAGTCAAAGCTGAAGAGACAAGTCCTGCCATGTGGTTGATCACCCACAGCTGAGCTCCAAGAGACAGCAGCCTGGAGGAGAAGGCAGAGACCCAGACAGAGATTTTGCTTTGCCACGTGCCAGGATCCCAGGATGTGACCAGCAGCCAACCTTTGGTGAGAAAGCATCTCTGATGATGCCTCGATTTGGACATTTTCACAGCCTCAGAACTGTAAGCTTTTGTCCTAATAAATTCCCTTTAAAAACACAAACCCATTTCTGGTATTTTGCATTGGCAGTCTTAGGAAATTAAAACACCAGCCATGTTATTAGAGGTTGGGGATTTGAAGCACATGTCATACTGGCCTAGGTCCCCAAACTCTGAGAGGGGAGGGAGGTTATAGATTGAGTTCAACCACATGGACACTGATTCCATCAATTATGCCTATGCAATGGATCCCACGTAAACACTTGAAGCTGCAGTGAACCCTTGCATGATTGAGAAAATCCATCACTGCTGTGTCAGGAAGGGGATGCATTCTGACTCCACATGGAGAGGACATGGAAGCTTGCAATTGAAACCCTCTCAGATCTTACCCCATGTGACTCTTTTGATTTCTTCTTATTTGTATCCTTTTACTGTAATAAAACTATAATCATAAGTAAAAAAAAATAAAAATAAAAAATAATTTATATTGTATCTTTGTGTTTATAACTAATTTTATCTTCATCTATGAACCTTAATATAACTACTAAAACATTGAGTACAGTGCACTGATCAAATAATTATTTATACAAACTATTGGGAGACAATCATGTCTACTTTTATAGGCATTTTCAAAATAAATCTGTTAAACTTGAGGGCCTTTGAATACTTAAACTTATATACTATACCATTAATAAAATTCCTTATTCCGTTTTGTTGTCGCCCATGGAATACAAGATAATCTGTTAAATTTACATAACTGAGCAAATTCTCAGTTCCAAGCAATATCCACAGACATCATTCTGTGTTTGTGCATTTTACCAATCAAAGTTGGAGTCTTTATATTTTTCCTATTACCCATATGCTTGTTAAAACCAAACAAATAAACAAACAAAGAACATCCAGAATCTTTAACCCAGGCACTTTGGTAGAGTTGGAAGTTAGGATAGAACACTAGGCTTACAATTCTTTCACAATTTTGTTTTCAAGATTTCTTTCTGTTTGCTTCAGAATTCCACTCATTATTTCTCTCTCTATTTCTGGTGATTTTGCCCTTCAGGTCATTAATTACTGATTGATATTTAATCCTATTTCTGGAAGCATACTGTTGGTATTTTCAGGAGCATGAACAGAAAGAATACAGCTGTAATGGGCATGACTGCCTAATTCCATAATCCTTTCATTAGTGAGGCTTCCCATTTAGTAGAGTGTTTAATCCTGCAGAGAGCCCTGAAGGATCAGTTCATATTGCCACTGTGGCTTTGGAACTTTTTAAGGTTTCATGTCATTACATCTTCTGAGGAAAAGTTTATATAACTACTTATTGTAATCAGAAAGAGTTGACTGTTTTCGTTGCGGAGTACTATGTATGTTTTGAACATAAGGGCTACGGGAGTAGTGCAATTATTTAATTACATGTGAAAAGAAGAAAGCATATCAAACCAAAATCATAGAAACATTTATAATCATGACCATGTCAATTTTGAGTTGTAAATTTATTTTAAAAATAGTTTAGTAACTGGTTAAATAAAATGTGATTTTTCAATTTTGTTTTTCCTCTTAACTTTGGCATTTGTTAACTCAGGCCTACATCAAAGCAAACATCAAGAAAAGAAAACATGTAAAAGTGGAATCTTTAGACGTTTTTAGTAACCAACATTTGGAAGATATTCTTTCTTTTAAAGAACTGTAATAAAATGGCCATTTCCCCCTGACATAATTAACTTGGAATTTCAGACATTTGTTTTCCTCAATGTCCTGAGGTTGCAAAGTGGCAGCTCCTCTAATATCTATTACAATACTGATAAAGGCCTCAATGGCATGGTATAATCCGCTCAGAGCAATTCCTCTCTGTGGGTCATTATAGTAGATAATGGAGGCATTTGTAATCTCTAGATAATATTGGACTAAATGCAATTAGATTCCCAATTTCTTTCATATGAGAGTATTTCATAATGTTGTTAGCATTTATTGGGCAATAAACTGAAGGGTGGACATAGTACAAAACAAAGAAGTACACGGAGCGCCCTCATCTCCTTTAGCTTTAACTCTGTACGGTTTTTCATTCAAATTAAACATTTCTGCAAGCTGTAAGATGAAACACTGGGCAAGCTCAATGCTAAAAGGGTTGAAGAAGAAATTTTCCCTGAGGTATTTGCAAACGTATTAAAAATATATAAAATGTTTCTGTGTGGAAAGGGAGAGAATGTGTGCCACTACATCCATCTTTAGATGATGCTTATCCAAGGAGACATCTGGAGCAGAAAAATTTAAGACAACAATGCGGTTGACGGAGGAAACACTACGCAAACAGTCTGTTACCCATAATCTATAAATAGTATATGAATCTTTGCAATCAGCAAGTGTTCATAAAAACGATCTTCTCTTAAAAACATTATTGTATATACCTGATAATGGCTCAGTGTTTTGAAGGTTCAGTGTTAGGGTGGTATTAGTAAAATGTAAAGCTTTCTATTTTTAAGCTTTGAATTTTTTTTTTTTTTTAACTTTAGGAGGTACCAGAATTTCAACCCCGGATCTCGTACCCGGGAGGCAGGACCTCAAACCACTTAGCTACACCTGCTCTCTAAGCACTGAATTTTAAAGAACCATATTTGCCATCTAATTATTAAACCCTCCTTTATATCTTTTAAGCGATATATTCATGGTAACAAAATTAGTGGCCATTTAGGATAAAATTTAGAGACTGCTTCCCCAAAAGATATATTTTTTTAGTCCCATCCATCTGTCCCATGGGATCTAAGCCCCCTCTCAATTAGAGATGGAGTGGGCATCACCATCCCAGAATCCTCAGGATTGGGGAATGAACAATAGACTAGAGTACACTTACTGTTATTCTTCTATAGACTTACTGTTATTCTAGCAGTGGAAGAAATTTTATCATTCATGTGGAGGCAGTGACCACCAGAGGTTCTGAGGAGAGGGAGAGGGAAAAACAGGTATAATATGTGGGCATTTTGGGGACCTTGGTATTGTCCTGAATGATGTTGCAATGACAGATATAGGCCATTATATATCTTGCCATAACTGACAAAGTTGGGGGGGGGGGGAGAGTGTAAACTATAATCTACACTTAGCAGCAATGCTTCAATATGTGTTCATGAATTGTACAAAGGTACCACACTAATGAAGGATGTTGTTAATGTGGGAAAGTGTGGGAAGGGTAGGGAGTGGGCCATATGAGAATCCCCTACATTTTTTATATAACCTAAGTAACTTTTTAAAAACTTTTAAAAAGTGTTAAAGAAAAACACACACACACACATTGTCTCATTAACTGGTCTTATATTTCTAAAAGTCTAAACCTGCAGGGCATTGTAGACTTTAAATGGAACTATCCTAACACATAGAATAGATGGAATTTAATTTAAATACAGTTTACAGAATAGCATTTTAAATATTTTGGTCAAAGATACTTTAAAATCATATATTTAATAAGTGAATTATTTGGGGCAATCTCGTGTCTTTTTATTCCCTTCCAAATTTTACCAATTTGCCCCCACTGCCTCATTCACACACACACACACACACACACACACACACAGAAACACATAAACACTATCACCTGCCTTCTGTTTCTTCTACCAGAAGTGGCATTTGGGCTAAATATATATTTTAGTGTTGTAAAATGACTACTGAGAAGTGATAAAAGCAAGATTAAACTTAAAAGTTTTAATTGTGACTATGTCATGTGCCCAACCATTTTTTTGTTGTTGTTACATATCCCCCCTCCCCTTTCCCTGTTTCACGGACAGCACAGCTCCGTGTTTTGCAGGCTGCTTGGCTCTGTGATTCGCAGGTGGCAACTCCGTGTTTCACGGGTGACTTTGCCATGCCCATGGCGGCTCCGCCCTGCCCGTGGCGGCTTTTTGCCTTGCCCATGGCGGCTTTGCCCCACCCACGGCAGCTTGCCTTTCTCAAAGCCGTCTGCCCGCTCAGAGAGGTCCCCGGGAACTGAACCCGGGGCCTCCCATGTGGTGTACCGGCGCCCTTATCCACTGGGCTATACAGCCGGCCCCCCAACCATTTTTTTTTAGCCATTTATGAATTTTAAAATTTGTTCACTGGTGGTATCTGTCCTCAAAAGGTAGTGTGCAAAATCATAAATATTCTTTCCCCAAATATTCTGGGGGTCTTAGCTGCTATTTGGATTAACTACTAATAGGATTTGTAGGATGTCACAACAACAACAATAAATAAAATGACATTTTAAAAATTATATATGTTTCTTTTGAGAACTATTTCTTCAGTCCTTAAGAAAACTGTGGATCCCTGATGGTTTTCTCATCAGAAAAGATATAGTTACATCATTCTAAATTATGTGTAATATTTTTACAGCTCATATAGGATGGTCCTATTAACCTTCAGCGTTCTCCCAGGAAATATATAGCATATAGTTATATTTTCTATATTTTATAAATTATGGAATTAAAATCTGATATGCTAATTAATTTGGCCATGCTCACCCAGAACATGTGATGGAGTTCAAGCTGTAACGCAAATTTATTCAATCTAAATTGCACGTGCTTCATCCCACTACATAAGGACAGATGGTGGAGAGGAGTCTAATGACAAGCTGTTTGGGAAATTTTGCCAGCTCCATTCATGCAAAGCACTTGCTAGGCTGTAAAGGATTTATTCCAGGTAATTTAAGGAACTGAAATGAAGGTTCTGATTTATTTATTTTAACATAATCGATTATTGGTACAAAAACATGTACACTTCTGTGTGCACTATTGACTAATGTTTGCTTAGAGAGTATTGTGCTTGTGATCATTAAACTCTGGTCCTCAGAAGTTCCAAAAGAGTTTTACATTATTGGGTAAGCTACTACAATAATTGATATAGGTATAAGGAGGAAGAAAAAAACTCTTGCATTTATAAAAATAAGCTCTTTCTAGAAATCTAGGTGGAAACCTTGCATGCTAATTTGTCAAATAACAATTCAGAAATTATAAAAATAGTGGATATCAGAGAAACACTAGAATTAGATATTAGTTTGGACATGTAGCCTGCTATTAAATGCAACTGTTGAGCACCCATTATGTTCCTGGAAATTTATTCGGTGGTGGGAATAAAAACGTAACTTATATGAAGTATACAGACAAATGATTAATGATTTCTTAATATTTGAGACAGATTAATAGTTAAGTAATATTAAGTCCTAAATGTTTATGTAGGAAATGAGGCTACTCAATCACTGGGAAGGGAAAGAAATATATGGGAAGTAAGCGTAGTGTGCCAATCAGAGTAGAATGAGCATAGCAGGAGCAAAGGTTGAAGAAAAGTATAGAGAAAGATAATTGTGTTCAGTGGATTTTAGACTGTCTTATTGTCAGGAAGAAAATCAGATTTTATTCTTAATACAATAAACTAAGTTATTTTAAATACCTAAATTGATACTTCATGGAGGTAATTGAGAGAGAACACAGGGATTCCTACAAGAAAAACTAACCCATAGAGTAGATACTTCCAACATTTTACAAATCAAAGAAACTCTCCAATGTCAAGGCAGGAAGTTTTGCATCAATACTTCTATTAATAAAGAGCAAAAATCTCAGAACTAGAAGAAGAAATAATTTGGAATGCATAGATATGTTCCAGGACATCTGAGAGAGTTACATCTTGAAAAAAATCATAAAATACTCTCAATTTTTTGTAGGGGAAATATTAAAGCCCATGAAGTTTAGAAGAGGTTCTATCATTGCTGACTGAAAAGTATTTACTTCAGTGTTTGAGTTTTTCAGGTTTAAAAATTATGCACATGTTAAGGCTAACCAGTTGATAAGGATTTATTCTATTTTTAAGATATTTTGAGAAGGAAGCCTCTGAAGCTGCTTGCCATGTTGCATTTGGCTAGCTTTGGCTTTGGTACACACACTTCTCCTCACGTTGGGGGGAACAGTTGTACAATCACATTGTACTATCAGTAGTCACCTAGCTTAAGGAACTATCCAAAACCATGTTTCTGAAAAGAAATCAAGGCAATTGGCAAGCAATTACAGGCTCCAGAAAGTGGAAATATAAATGACTGGCACATTTAGACCTCAGAGGCCATCCTGTAGAAAAGGTAAAAAGCACACATGTATTTGGGAGACCTGTGACAGAAAGAATAGAGAATGAGGGATGGGTCCAATTCAAGGAAAGTAGAGATAGATTTTATCTTTTCATAAACAATAAAGGATGGAGACAGATAGAGGGCAATGGTTCTAAATCCTGGATGCATACATGGATTACTTCAGGAATGCTTTTTAATGCCTAGGTGCTCTCCTCCATATTCTGAGTTAATTGATGGGACCCAAGAATGTTATCTTTCAAAAGGTTCCAAGGTGGGTGGTGTAATTCACAGACCGTGTTGAAATCTGTTGACCAAGAAGTGGAAGTGTATTTGCTTGTCTGAGTACTAAGGTAGGACCAGATTTTACATTGGAGACACTCCTGGAATAAGTAACAAGGAATATCCTGTTTCCTGCTTCTACTAGAAGCTTCATCTAGCCAGTCATGTTTTTCCACTTTTTTATGTGCCAGCCATATCAGTCATCACCAGGTCAGTCCATGCACATGCAATCCCCAAAGGATTATCTTTTCCCTCCCTCTACCTCATTTTTCATTCAGAGATCACATATCATCCACCTTCTTGGCATACTGCACTTACCACTCCCATTCTCTGGATAATAAATGTCTAACTCCTTCTTCTTCTATGCACTTTTTCAGACTTTTAAAAGACATTGCCTTATAGTGATATGATTAAATTGAACTAGATTTAAAAAAATCCAAAAATACTTTGACAATTATAGTGCTTTTTGATTGTAAATTTTATTAGTTTTCTAGGGCTGCCTAACAAATTGCCACAAGCCTGTGGCTTAAACAACAGAAATTTGTCCGTTCACAGTTTTGGAATCTAGAAGTTGTAATTAAGGTGATGACAAGGCCATGCTCGCTCTGAAGGTTCTAGGAAGGAATGCTTCTTACCTCTTCCTAGCCTCTAGTGCTTCCTGGAAATCTATGGTATTCCTTGGTTTGTAGCTGTTTGACTGAAGCCTTGGGAATCAGCCATTCTTTCACTAAAGAAGAGGATCTCACCCATGGGAGAGGTGCTAGATCTTAAGTAGCATCTTGCCTTTCTCTTCAATATCTGCTCCCAGTATTGCTTAGTATTCTCCATGCTTAGATCAACCCCATTACAAGTAGTGTTGTGTCCATTTGGTATGTTAAACATATTATTGTATTGATGCAGAAAATGTATAGTCTAGAATTACATAGTTCTTTTCCTGCTTCATGTTTGTTATTTATATACATCTTCTGTAACTATCACATATAAAATATTACAAGTCACCGAGAAAGGGATTTAGTGAGAAATGAGTAAAAACCACAAAGAATTTAGTAGTCTGATAACAGACCATATATTGAAGTAGATTGTTGCACAATCCAAGTAGCTTCTCCTGAGAGTTGGAGGAGCTTCACATAATGGGTAAGGAAAAAGGAACTCATTTTGAAATTAATGTTAAATTCCTACCCTAGAATTTAGAACACTTGGCTTTATTTTATACAATAAAAAGGCTTAAGTATCTTATAACATAGAAAGAAAGATATTAGCAGATTGTAATTTCTAAGCCTTTTCATTCTATTATTCTGTATTTATTGAATTAGAAAATTAAAAGGCCCAGGTTTATAGGGACTATTAAATTATCTCATGTGAAATAACTAGCTTCAGGAAGTACTTATTTGGATTGACATTAACCAAATATCAAGTTTTTCAATAAAGAGATGAGAATATTATTATTATTGTTCCTTGACAACTTTTACTGCCCCACATTTAGAAGGTTATGTATTTGTTTAGGATTTTTGCAGTTAATTATAGTTATTCTTGAAGGAACAAGAATTTTAGTTGAGAAAGAGAGGAAAGAGGAAACAAATTTTTGAAATTGGATAATGAAGCGGCTAGAAGCTGCTTCCTAGGAGATGCAGGAAAGAAAAGAGTATGCAGTCCTTCTTCTAAGTTTCTTTCTGAATCTGAATCTGGCTGGATTCTAGTGCAATCCTCAGGCAGTTACTCTTTAGATCAATAACTCTCAACCCTGGCTGTACTTTAAAATCAACTAAAGTTTTGTTTTGTTTTTCTAATCAAAAAACAAAAGCCAATGTACAAGCTCTATACAAATCAATTAAATGCAATCTTTTGGGGTTGTGGCCTGGACAGTTTAACCCCCTTCGTTTCCTGCCCCCAACCCCTGCTGTTTCTACTGTGCAGCTAAAAATTATGAACCTCTGCTCAGGTCAGACGTCATTTCATCCTGGATTAGCCTTGAATTTTATGTCAGTAATCTCAGTCTTGCCAGATTGGTGAGTTTATGTACATCAGAAAGAAGATTCCCTTTATCCAGATGATGGCTGGACAGTAATTTCCAAAGTGATATCTAATCTTCATGTAATCTAAATTAATTGTTTCTTTTATCCTTTGTCACAAGCAGTCAGATTTTTCCATTATTGGATGCATGAGAAAGCCAACTCATCATCCAGACATGCAATGGTATATGGCTCATCTGGCCAGATGTGCTGTCTCTTCGGTGGGGTGATCAAGGCCAGGCATGTTTAAGTGGGTTAACACATCTCTGTCCTTGAACCCAAATTACCAGGGGTAACCTCTTTAAACATACGCCAAAATGCTCTGTTGTGCTATCCCTCAAAAATCATTTGGGTATTTTTTCCCTATGAAATCTTCAGTTACATTCTTCCTTTCTCTTTTTCTCCCACCAGAGAGACTGAGAAAAAGAAAATTAGGTGGATAGTAAATGAGAGCTAAGAAGATGGGTATCTAGGTAGATAGTAGATGATATGTGAATATTAAGAAGGAAGATAGATTGGTAGATGGTCGGTGAGTTATGAGTTGATAGATGGTAGATATGGTGGTTTAAAAATATGTCCACAAATTCTTTGCTATGTGTTTTTTGTTTTTTTTCTTCAAAATATGTTGTCTGAATTCCTTCCATTTAAGTGTAGATTGTACTGAGTGACTCGCTTCTGACGAATATAATAAAGCAGAAGTGGCATTGTGCTTCTTTGAAGACCAGGAAATAAAAGGCACTGTGCTGTCCCCCTCACATGTGCTCTCTTGGATCCCTTACTTTGGGGGGAGGAAGCTGCCATGTCATGAGGATACTCAAGCAGCTACAGAGGGACTCGTGTAGAAAGGATCTCAGATTTCCTGCCAACAGCTGTGTGAGTGAGCAATCTTGGAAGAAAAACATCCTCCTAACGTTAGGAATCCAGCCACATTAAAGG
>PVKH010012504.1:0-17254 GCA_004027955.1 Chaetophractus vellerosus
TGGAAAACATCTTCAACTCTTCCCTCCCCCTTAGCATCATGTTCAGTCCTACAAAACCTCTGTCATTTCTACCTGTAGAATGTCTCTTGAATCCATCTTCTTCTTTCCATCTCCATGACTACTTACCGCTATTGTTTCCTGATAGCTGCAATAGCCTCCCAACTAACCTCCACATATCTGTCTCCTCAATTCTCCAAACAGTAGTTAAGTGGTCAAGTTTTAAGATGCAAATCTGATCACATTAGTTTGTTAGTTAAAACTCTTCAATAGCTTCAGAATACACTTAGAATAAAACCCCATATCCTTAAGGGAACTGAAAGGCTCAAATGATCTGGCCCTACCTCTCCACAATCACCTTGTGCCATTCTTTCCCTCCTCATTTTGCTCCAGTCACACTGGTTATGCTCAATGTTTTAAATGTGTCAAACTTTTTATACCTTAGAGCCTTTTCCTGGAATATTTACATCCTTTTTTTCACATGGTTCCTACTCATTGCTCAAGATTGAACTTAAAACCAACTTCCAGAAAGAGATTTTCTTTCTTACTCCTGTCTAAAGGAGAACCTTCTTTCATTCCTTCATTTCTTTTTCTCTATAATACCTCCAAAAATTTTGTAAAATTTTTGTGTGTAATTTGTTTTATATTTGTCTTCTTACTAGAATATAGATTCCATAAAGGCAATAACTGTGTCTATTCGGCTTACTACTAACCCCAGCACCTAGCATGAAGACTCAACTGTTAGAATGAATGAATGATTGTTCATTTGCAATTTTTGTATCCTGGACTCCAGTCCTGGCTTATCTGCTTTACTAATTGTGAAAAATGGGCAAGCTACTTAACCTTTCCTGACCTTAGTTTCTGTACATGTAAAATAAGGATAATAGTACCTATCTTATCAGACCATTGTGAAAAATTAAAGGAAAGAATCCATGGAAAGCAGTTTGCACAGTGCCTGGCATATATTAAGTGTTCAATTATTTTAGATGATGATAATGATGGTAACAGCCAATAATTTTAGATTCAAGAGGGTTAAAATGTCCCAAACATAAGGTATCAATTATTCTTACATAAAATATTTACCCCTATTGTTTGTGATGTCAATATTATGAATTTGGCTGTCCCACCATCTGTGTTCCACAACTGGATGAATATAGAAGATACTGCTGTCTACCTAAAATTCATTTCTATGCCTCCTTCTTACTAACAGAATATTCTTTCTTTTGTTTTTCAGAGATTCATCCTCTCTTCCATATAACCCTATGCCTCAATGGCAGTTGATTCCAATCCTAGCTCTAAGTGGATTCAGATTAGCCAAGCCAATCATAGCAGTCCCATTCCCCTTGGCAGTGATTGATTTTGAGGTGGACATGTGACCTACTTCTTGCCAAGAAGTTGAGGAGGGAGCTCTGCTGGGAGTTGGAGGGAAAACATTTCTCCTTTTTAAGAAAGAGCACAAGGAGAAATACCCTCTTACCTCTGAACCCTAGCTATGACACCTGAAATTGCTGTAACCATTTGTGACCAAAACAGGGAACCAGCCTTAGGAAGAAGCTGCTGCAAAGCAGAGAGATGGAAAGATGGGTCTTTGATGACATCATTAAACTACTGTGTGTACCATGTCTGGCACTTACCCTCTTGCTTTTTTGGATTTCTGGCTGTAGGAGAAAATATTCCCTAACATTTAGGTCTGACTCAGGACATAAGTGCTACATGTAGCCCAAAGCATCCCAACCAGCACTCAGTGGCTAGGTATCCATCAGAGGGTGGATAGTCTGAGGCCCATATGACTTCTGACCTCCCTTCCAACTTTGAGATAACTAAATATCATTTATTAGACAAAAAGGACTCAATGGGGGTGAGGAGGGAACTTGAAAACACTTTTGCCAGTAAACAGAACTCTACATTTGAGAGTTTTCAAGCCACTCCTAGCTACAAGGCTGTACCACAATGACTCCAGTGAATAAGCTCTTGTTTCCACAACATTATTCTTCCACAGTCTTGCCAGATGGAAAACATCATGTGTTTTTCCTCTGGAGATAGGGAATCAATTCATTTTCTGAGTGCATCAAAGGAACATTCATTGTTTTGGCTCTCTTTGGCCCTATTTTGGATGGGTTTTACTACCCATCCCAGAACTCAGTGGTCTCGGGAAGTATTGAAAGGGAAGTAGGTCTCCCAGGACCACCTGAACAGGCACCAAGACAGGATCAGCCCATCACACTGGAGAGCACTGGCATTAAAGGGAGTCTAAAGACTTTGTTGTCCAACAGATATTCATTGTGTATCTACTTGCTCTGTGCCTGGCCTATGTTAGGCCTTGAGAATATTGGAGAGAACTTTAGTGGCAATGCATTTTATGTCAAGCTGGTCCTAAAGTTAACACATAAAGAAAAATTGCCTGTGGTCAAAAGTACTCTTGAAAGAGCCCTTAAATAATTGATACAGAACAATGCACATAGTTTGCTGTATACAACTCTGCATATGTATTTATATGTCTGTATAAATGTATAATACACTTGGTAATGTACATTAGTACATAATGAAGAAGACAGCATTGTATGAAAAATATGAATCTTGGTTAGAGTAAAGCTCAGCAGGGAAAGGTGCTCACACCAAGAAAGGCCAGAGAGAACAGAGACTATGAAGAGAACAGCACTTTCATATCTGCCATCTTGTGTTCACTCTGCTCTGCTGTTTAAATGACCTCTTTTCTGTGATTCCTTTCTTAAACAAAGCTCATGTAATTAACTGCATCTATGGTCTTTACATTGGAGGAATATGGTTTTAGAGTCATTTTATTTTTTAATATTGAAATATAGAGAGGCTGGAGAACTTGTTCCAAATTATATGAATGGTTCCTCGTGGCAGCAAAAGTCCACAGCTATATGGCTCTGGGGCGAATTTGCAAATCTAAAACTAGGAGACTGAATGTATTTGTGCCTAGGTGTCCTAATGCTAGGAAGTCATGATGCTTTTGCAAAACACCATGGAAAACTCGATATACAAAGCTTAAAATTATTAAATCAATAATCTGCTGCTAAATCAGATCTGAAATGCAATGGCAAGTGCCAACAGTTTAGGAAAAAGTCATTCCCTATATACCTTCTTTCTTTCTTTACCTGTTTTGCAGAACTGTTGCAAAGATTTGATCTTTGAAAATGTTCTTTGTGAACTTCAAAGTATGGCAATTTTATACTGTTTTAAGAGGCAGATCCCAGTCCCTAGTCACAGTCATCAGAGATGGTGGTGAAGAGTTGTGAACATAGGAGTCACATATGGCTCCTGCATGCCTGGAGATCACATGGGTTTGGGGAGAAACTGGCTGAGAGTCTGTTACCCTGAGAAGCCCCAAGCATTGGTAGATCAGAGTCCTGAATGCTGCACTCCTGAAGGGGGCATTATAGGTTGGGGAGGAAAAGTTCAATTGGATGGAGAGTCCAGTTCTGCTTGGGAATCTACCTTTAAAAGAGTGAAGAATGGAATCCCACCTGCCTAATGCTTCTAATTTCAGGGTTCTAACAGTTGGTCAGTGGAATGTAGCATGAAGCCCTAGGTAAGGTACTAGGGTCTTCTCTCACCTTACTTGAGACTCCACTGAAATTCTGATAGGACAGGACAGAGAAGAAACTTAGAGTACATTGTCTTTCATACAGCTCTGACATTCAGTGCAAAACAATAGATCATATGCTATTTCATACTGTTTTTCAATTTTTCGCATGTTTTTCTTTTCTGTTTCCAACTCATTCATGAATTGGAGGGCAATTATATAGAGAGTAAACGTCTCTGGGGCTCCTTCCAACCTTTTCCCTCACCCGGCACTGTTTGGCTACTGCAAAAGTCTCCCAGCTAGTGTGTCCCCACGTCTACTCCTGCCTCCTGCAATCCATTCACAGGCAGCAAGAGCGAGCTTTTAAAAGCATGTCACATCACTCTCCAATAGAATTATAATGCAAGCCTCATAAGTAAGTTTAAATTTTGTAGTAGTCTTTAATAAAAAGTAAAAAGAAACATGTGAAATTAATTGTAATAACATGTTTTATATAATCTATTACATATTCAAAATATTGTTACAACTAATAATCAATATAAAATGTATTTATGAGATCTTTTGCATTCTGTTTTCCTACTGTTTTCATATCCAAATGTTTATTTGTCTCAAGACTAGCCACACTTCAAGTGCTCAATAGCTATGTGTCTAGGAGCAGCCATAATGGATAGTGCAGACGTAATAGATCACGTCACTCCCTGGCTCAAAACCTCTTCCTTGCCATTGCAATATCTGTCCCTGTCTAGTGTTCATTTTTTTATGTGAGTAAGTTCTATGAAAGCAGGGGTTGGGAGTTATGTCTCTATCACCTAGAATAGTGCTTAACACGTAGTAGCTACTCAGTAAATATTTGCTGAAAGAGTAATTTCCTCTGTGAATGACACAGCATTGAAAAGGGCAACAGTAGTTACTTGGAGGAGGGGTGAATTGTCAGAAGTGATCATAAAGAACTTCATCAGTGTTTGTTTTCACTTTTTTAAAAAGTTTTAATTTTTGTATGTATTTGGGCATTACTTGTGCAATGAAAAATTAATAGAAGTACTTTTTAAAAAGAAAAAAGCAAATAATGGCTATTTGTAACAAGAAGAACTAAAGGTAAAAAATCAAGAAGAATTAAAAAAAACAAGAATTTGATGGTTGTATTAGTTTTCTATTGCTGCTGCAACAAATTACCACAAAATCAATAACTTAAAACAACACAAATTTATTATCTTACAGTTCTGAAGGCCAGAAATACAAAATGGGTCCCACTAGGCTAAAATCAAGTTGTTGGCAGGGCTGCCTGCCTTCCAGAAGCTCCAGGGGAGAATCCACTCCCTTGCCTTTTCCAGCATCCAGAGGCTGCCACATTCCTCCGTCCATGTTTGCCTTCCATCTGCAAAGCCAGCAAGCACCTTGTCCTGACCTCTGCTCCCAGCTTTCTTCTCTGATACGCCAGCCTCCCTCATTCGCTGTAATCACTCTGATTACATTGGACTCATCCACATACTTGATGATCATCTCTTCATTTCATGATCCTTACCTTAATCACATCTTTAAAGTCCCTCTTGCCATGTAAGGCAACATAGTCACCTGTTCTGGGGATTAGGATGGAGGACATCTTGGGGCGGCATTATTCTGCCCACCACAGTTACCTTATCAGAGTCAACTGACCGGCTGCTTGTGACGTGGAATCGATGGTGTGCTTTGAAATTTCCCCCACCTGAGCTCTGTGAGCTCTGAAATGAAGCCCTGGCTATTCTGCTGGAACCTGACTTCTACTCCTCTCATTAAACTGATCGTTTTCAGAAATCAGGAGAGACTGATCTTGGAGTTCCTGCAATTCTGACCCGTCTTTTCCACTCTTTCTGTGAAAGGTGGTTGTATTTCCCGACGTTGTGTGTTAAGCACCTCTAGGACTGCCCTTAATGACTCCTGACTCCTAGTATTCACTGCCTTGTGTAATCCTCTCTCCTTGAGCATGGGCTGGATTTATTGATGTGCTTCTAATAAATAGAATTTGGCAGAAACAATGAGATGTCACTCCAAGATTTGGTCACAAAGAGACTGTGGCTTCCATCTTCAGTGGCCTCTCTAGCTCCCTCTTGCTCTGATGGAAGCCAGATGCTATTGTGAGCTGCCTTATAGAGAAGCCCATGTTGCAAGGAACTGATATCTCTAGCCAGTGGCCAAGGAGGACCTGAGGCCGGCCAACAGTCTTGTGAGACAGTTTGGAAGTGGATTCTCCAATAGTGGAGCCTTGAGATGACTGCAGCCCTGGCCAACCTACTGATTGTGGCCCTGTGACACCTTGAGCCAGAGATGCCCAGCTGAACTGTGCTTGAACTCCTGACTGACCCACAGAGACTGTAAGGTAATAAATGTTTCTAAGTTTGGGGGTAATTTGTTACACGGCAATATGTAGCTAATATAGGTGCTTTTTGGGGGGTTTATCCTGTCCTAGTTCCCTAAGATAACATTTCCTATAAAGAACTAGATAATAAATGTCAGGTTTTGCAACGATACACATATGTCTCTGTCTTATATTCTTCTTTTATATATAGTTTGCCATTCAAGGCAACCCAGGGTATTCTGGTTCAGAAGCAGGATTTTCTGTTTTGTTTTGTTTGGGGGGTGGGGGTGGCTGTTTTTCTCACTGCTGTAAGTCCTAGTGCTTATAAAAGTACATGGGGGGTCAGCTGTAGCCCAGTTGGTAGGGCGCCGGTTTACCACATGGGAGGCCCCGGGTTCAGTCCTCGGGGCCTCCTCGAATGGGCAGACCACCTCGAGAAGGCAAGCCAAGGTGGGCGGGGCATGCCACCGCATGCAAAGGCAAGCCTCCTCGGGCAAAAAGGCAAGCCCCCATGGACAAAGGCAAGCCCCCGTGGGCAAAGGCAAGCCCCCGCGAGCAGGTGGGCTGCCGTGCTGGTAAGCTGACTCGGCGGGTCGCCCCAGCGGGGGGAGACAAGCAGACACAGAGGAACGCAAAGAAAAAAAAAATGAACACAGCAAGAACAAGCAGAAGGAGGGGATGTATAATAAATTTAAAAAAATAAATCTAAAATAAAAAATACACGGAACTGGAGTGGATGTAGCTCAAGTGGTTGAGCGCCGGCTTCCCATGTGCAAGGTCCCAGGTTCAATCCCGGCCCTGGAACCTCAAAAAAAAAAAAAAATGTACATGGAACTTAGTAGACACTCAATAAATATTGGTCAAATGAATGATATTTTTTAAAAAAATCATTAGTCTAGGTTTGAGGAAACCTAATTTCTAATTTGGCTCTGCCAAGACTATCTGTGTGGCTTTAGGCAAATATAAAATACTAAGCAGAAATTATAATGAATAAATACGTGCTATCATTGCACCCTAACTTCAGGCCAGGTATTATGCTGTATGGTTTATAAGCATTGCCTTATTTAATCCTCATGGCAGGCATTATTATTATTAGCTCTCTTTTATGGATGAGGTCTACTGAGGTTGAATTTCATCACCTATAAAATGAAAAGTGTGGGGCCAAATAATCCCTAAACTCTCTTTCCTACTCAAAAGTTCTAAGATAGCTATATCTTTCTATTTAAAAGATCCATTCATTTCTCTATGACTCAAAGGAAGAACATAAAATCTCAAAGCACCATCATAATTTCAGACCTCTACTCTACTTTCAGATATAGGATCATTTCCTTTGTTTTATTCTTAAATGTTCTCCTCAGTTTGCTGGAATTTCTCTACAGTACACTCTTTTCAAAAAAATTCTTTTTATTAGAGAAGTTATGAGATTACAGAACAGTCATGCATAACGTGCAGAATTCCCACACATCACACCTCCACCAACACCTTGCATTGTTGTGGGGTATCTGTTAGAGATTATAAGAGAACATCATCAAAATATAAGTACTAACGCTGACCTATAGCTTACATTTGATATATTTTTCCATATACCCCCGTCTATTATTCCACAGTACATTCTTTCCACTTGCAAATAATTTCAAACATTAGTACCCAACGTGTGAGTTTAACCCCTCATTTTGAAAGAAAATCCATGGCCAATTTATTTTTAGGGCACCTGAAAAATGTTAAATGGTAATTATTGGTTTTCTATTAGTAATGGAATTTGGAGTTGTTGTTACTGAATGTTCTTTGCTTCTTGCCTAATGGTCTTTCTTTAGAAACTTGTCCCAATAAAAATGGATTAAGGAAAAGTTTTATGAGAGTCTGTACCTACACCTAGAATAACATCCTTGAAGGCTGGAAAGGACCAGAGTGGTAAACCAATACAACCTTCTCATTTTGTAAAACAGGGATGAAGGCTCAGAGAAGGTAAGCTTTTTACCCAATGACACACAGCTAATAAGTGGCAGAGTTGGAAATTCAAACATCAATTTGTTCAACGCCAAAGTCCACGTTCTTTCTACTTTATCCACTTTCTCCCTATGACCTTGAAAGACAGCTTCCTCTTTTGGATTTTATTTGAAACACGCTTTTTTTTTCCTCCCCTACCACAACAAATATGGCAGATGATTTTCATGTGTACAATCACTCTCATGGTGTATTCAGGTTTTGGTGAAAACCAGACACCATTTTGCATGAAAGTAAACAAATAGTATCACTCACAAGCACTGACATAATTTGTAACTGACACATTTGTGCAGAAGAACATAAGTGACATGTTAAGAGAGTTATAAGCACTTCCCTGAGTTCTAAACATAATGATAAGAATGAGGCCGAGAATAATACTGTGCTACGTGTTTGAAGCTCAAAGCCAGATACAGCCATGTATAGTGGTTGCCTGGATTCAAATCCTAGCTCAGCCATTTGCTAGCTGTTGAACTTGGGAGAATGACTTAAACCGCTGCTCTTCGTTTAGACTCATGTATAAAATACAGACAGTTACAGCACCTACTTCACAGAGTTATTGTATAGGTTAAATGTGTAGAACACTCACTGATGGCTTTTCCACTTGCCAGGCTGTATTCTGAGCCCTCAATACGGGTTAGCACTGATGATCTCATTTAATCTTCACTGAAACCCACAGGAAGTTGTGCTCCAGGAGGGCAGAGATGTTTCTTTTGTTTGCTGTTAAGTGGCACAATTAGGTACAAGCTTATAAGCAGCAATGCCTGGCACATAGTAGAAACTCAATAAATATTTGTTCAATGCATGAACCTCATGGCTTGTATTGCCTTTTTATCTTCATTTTGTAGATGAGGAAACTGAGGCTTAGTCCCTTTCTTAAGATCACAGGTCTAAGACATCTGACATGATGGCATAACAAAATGTGTGATAAGGAATCATATCAAAATGCAATTATGTGAGCAAGAGGCAAAATAATTAAATCTCTTCTAATTATTTTAATAATTTTATTATTTCCAAACTTGGCTTCTCTTACTATTAGGGGGACATACTGGACATCCGATCGGGATACATCAATGTGCTGGGATTAGCCTGCAGGCAATGTGGGGCCACAAAGGCATTAGGCATGAGGTGATGCGTACAAAGGCATTTAAGGAAGATGAGTGTGGCCACAGTGAGCACAGAGGATTGGAGGGCCAGGGGCTATTATAGGGAGGGCTGCACAGCGATAGGATGGGTTTGGAAAATACGGAAACCACCTTGGAGTTATCCAGAACCATTAGATAATTCTGAGAGGTGCACCTACCCACCCCTCCTCGAGGATCTCACTCACCAGAATACAACGAGCAGGAAGAAACCTAATCTGGGTTGGCAAGTTCCAAGTGGCCTCCAAGTACCCCCCAGCTCAGGTAAGAAAGGCTATATGGTGAATCTGCCTGACCCCATGGATATTGATAGGATCCTTTTCAGGGGAAGAGAAAAATTCGATCTGGGATTTACCTGTGACTGTCAGAGGGGATGCTGTACCCTCATGAATAATCGAGAGGGAATTCAGAACCCTGGAGCTTCTGCTGCCCGGCACTGGACTGGCTTAGCTGACAGTGAAGCCTCTTTTGGGCCCGTTTAACCCAAGATACCTTTCCAGCTCTATCTCTGCAACAACTCAGCTCTACCACAATAACCATGCTGGGAAAGACTGGGGCAGAAGGGGAATCTGGGGAGACAGGAAGAGCAAAGGTGAAACACACTGGAGACAAGGTCTTGCTTGGCCTGAGGACAAGCTACAGGCTGGTGAGCAAGTCACGACCAGTAACGTCAGCTTCAGTCTCACTGGCCTCAATGGGTGCCCAGCGCCTCCACCAATGAGAAACAAATGCAAGTCTGGGGGTGGATGGGTGAGCAGGGTGAAGAAAAAGAGAGGCCACTGTTAGTGAGAAGGGCAAGGTTGTCTTGAGATGAGATTAGTAAGGAGGGCAGGGACCCTTGACTATCATTGGGCATTGTATTGCAATTGTATC
Source organism: Chaetophractus vellerosus (assembly GCA_004027955.1). Taxonomy (NCBI): domain Eukaryota; kingdom Metazoa; phylum Chordata; class Mammalia; order Cingulata; family Chlamyphoridae; genus Chaetophractus; species Chaetophractus vellerosus. The sequence goes on from PVKH010012504.1 coordinate 9,896, forward strand.
AAAGAGGCTATGACGACATCAGGAGACATACACAGGCAATGAATGGAAAGGGGAAAGATTACTGAATTGGTTGGGGTTTGGCCTAAAAGAGATAATTTTGTTCAGCAAAAAAGCAGATTTTAAGATCAGAGACACCGGGATTCAAATATCTTTTCAGCCAATTTTTGGTTACTTGACTGTAAAATAAGGGTGACAAGGATGCTAATACAATGGAATACTAAAAATGCCAAATTCATAATATGTTATATAGCATGATGTATAAAAGTTGCTTATAAGGATTCAAATTATGTGGGTTTGAGTCTTGCCTCTGTGACTAAGTAAACCTGGGGAAATTATTTGACTTCTCCAACCTCTAGCTTCCTCCTCTACTAAATGGAGATAGTAGCAGTACCTGATTTCATACTAAAGGCCCAATAAGTATTTGTAGAATGAATGAGGTGGTCATGTATAAAGAGCTGAGCCTATAGAATGGCACATAGTAATCACTCAAAAAATACTGGCTGTTAAAAAGTCAGAAGACTATAAGTGTTGGAGAGGATGTGGAGAGAAAGGAACACTTATTCACTGTTAGTGGGAATGTAGAATGGTACAGCCACTATGGAGTACTGTTTGGCAGTTCCTAAAGAAGTTAGAGACTTGCCACGGGACCTGGTGATACCACTAGTAGGCATACACCCAGAAGAACTGAGAGCAGTGACACGAACAGACATCTGCACACCAATGTTCACAGTGATGTTATATACAAATGCCAAAAATTGATAACCACCCAGGTGTCCACCATCTGTTGAATGGATAAACAAACTGTGGTACAGACACACGATGGAATATTATGCAGTGGTAAGAAGAAAAGAAGTCATGAAGCGTATGACAAAATGGATGAAACTGGGGGACACTATGTTGAGTGAAGCAGGCACAAAAGGACAAATACTATATGCCTGCACTATTTTGAACTAAATACATTGTGTAAACTCATAGGGTTAATAATTAGAATATAGGTGACTAGAAAATAGAATGAGGGTAGAAAATGGAAGCTGAGGGTTAATCTGCAGAATTTGTAAATCTTTGGAAATGAATGGAAATGGTGACAGCACATCATGGTGTTTGTGACTAGCAGAGCTATTATATGGGTATGACAGCGGTTGAAAGGAAAAGCCTAAGGACATTTATATTACTAGAAGGAAAGCTAAAAAATGTAGCATGGGACTATATAACATAGTGAAACCTCATGTAAAATACGAATATGGGTAATATTGCATACATAAGACTGTTTTTACAAAGTAAAATAAACTAAAGAGATGGAAACCGAATAGTGCCTATGTAAGGCTGTGAACAGAGTGAACACAGAGAGATTGAGAGGTGATGATTTTTTTTGTTTGCTTATTGTTTTTTGTTTATTATTATTATTATTATTGGAATAATGAAAATGCTCTAATAATAGTTGAAATGATAAATGCACAACTATGTGATTATATCAAATGGCCTTGACTGCACACTTTGGATGGATTTATGCTTTATTAATATGTATGAATAAAATTGATTTGTTAAAAAATATTAGCTATTATTTTAGTTAACAGGGGTGAGTAAATGGAATAACATGTAAATTAACAGTCACAGAGTTGTTGCTTAATCAGTGTTAGTTTCCAGCTCTTTGAATGACTTTTCTTTTCTACCTCTGTGAGTAATTCTTCAAAACCCTCTTACTAGCTTTGACCTCCAAATAGAAATCTCTTTAGCCCCAAGTTGTCAAGGGTTTGTAAGTCATTGTAAACTCCATCTGTCCAAAAGATTTGAGATAAAGGGCACCAAGTCTAGCATGGTGTCCCTGGTGGCTGGTGGCAGTGAATTCCCTCCAGAATTTGCACAGCTTCCTTCCTACAATGCCATGCTGGTCAGAGCACCTGGACATATTGCTGTATCAGATAGATGGGAAATTCAACTCCATTCATGGGGTTCCCTGCTGCTTGTGAGAAGATGAAGAGCAGACAGCAAAGTAAGCTGCTGAATTGATTCCATAAAGAGATGGTCTACCCCACATAAAGCAAGAAAATTTCCCCTGACAACCTGCTGATTCTGATTATATCCATTTGGTCAACCTTAGAAACCCTTTCCCTCCTTTCTAATCGAACAAACCCACCCTTCAAAGCCCCCTGTTCGTGGCACTTTGCTCATTGCTTTCCAGTTAATCAACAAAACACAAGAGCACTTTTATGCCCTGGGCACAGCAGATCAGGTTACATCAGCATTTTGCAGTGTGCAAAACACTTTGCCAGCCTCTGGACCCTTAGAATGTAGGCTCCCGAAGGGAAGAGAGCTTTGCCTGCTTTGTTTATGTTCCATCTCCAGCAACTAGAAGAGGGCCTGGCACATAGTAGGCAGAACTCAACATGCACTTGCAGACTGAATGACCGTGTCAAGTGATTCTCATCGCCACTCTGACTTTGGTAGGGCAAGTGTTATTGTGACTATCCACATCTGTAACAAAGGGAAGCAGGGGCCCAGAAGTGTAAATACCCCAAGGCATGGAGCTGATAGGCAGCAGAGCTTCTAAGTCCGTATTCTTTCCCACCAAACCATCTTTTACTCCACATTTATTTCCCCAAATGTTTGAAGTTACTCCACAGCAGTCTGCCTGAGGAACCCCTCATGGAGGTAGACACTTCCTCCAAGTGGAATTCTTGCTACAATATTCACATGGTGCCTTCTTGACTTGCTTATTTTCAGGCTCCAGTACTGTCGTGGCCTTAGCTACCTCCTTGGTCTTTAATTTACCAGTCACGAAACCTGCTGAGGTCTGCTCCTAGTTTCAGTTCCAGCATATTCTCTTACCAATGCCTAGCTGTGGCAGGAGTATTACCAACCATCTAATCAACCCCAGACCCAGTGTACCAGTGCCATTTAAAAAAATATTAAAACATATTACACATGTACATGTTATTTTTTGTTTATTTAAAAAGTTTTTTATATCAAACCAGTGCCATTTTTTCATAAAGCATTCAACATTCAGCACGTAGATAACGTGTGTGTGTTTAGTTACCATAAGCATGGCACATTTCCAATAGAAGGGACCACCCAATCCAGTGCCACAAAGGAGCAGCACTGCTCTCAGTGAAAAGGTGAATTTTTGCAAGTGTACAAGCAAGGAACTGGGGGAATCTTCCCCAAACCAGTTCAAAGTGAAAATGGGAGTTAGGGTTTTTATAGGGAAAAAAAAAAAAAAAAGAAAAGAGAGAAAGAAAAAGGGCAGTTGAGAAGAAAAACAAGTGAAAATTTAAAAAAAGGTGATGCGGGGGTCTTATGAGGAGGGTACATGCAATCTCTCAGTCCTGTGTTGTCTCAAGCATGCTCAACTTGTCCTTGTTTCAGCGGCTAATAAACTACAGTTTAGATATAGTTGTGCAGGTAGAAGACTTTCATGGCTCCTTTCTCAGCCAAGGATATCAAGCTTTTTGTCTCTGAGAAAAGTTAAAGATTACACCATTCTGTCTGGTTTTCTTCTTATCTTATTCCTGTAAGCAAAACTGAGAAGGTCTGGTTTATACCCTTCAGGGAACTAATAAAAAGAGTAAACTTCTAAAATTAAATTAATAACAAACCAGCTCAATTAAATAATAGAGTTTTCAGAGCTGCTTAAGTGAAGAAATTTTAATAGGCACATGTTCCAGCCAGCTATCTATCTATCTATCTATCTATCTATCTATCTATCTATCTATCTATCTATCTATCTAATTTTTAAGTGCATACACTTTGACACTGATTGTTCAAAGCTGAGGTACAAGGAGGGGTAATTTACAGAGAAGATTTTACTTTCGACTTTATGTACTTGTGTATCGAAAAAGACTTCTTACAAAGATTATTACTTTTTTCCATTTAAAAACAACTTATTGAAGTATATCATTCATACATGAACATACATAAACAATAAGTGTTTAGTAAACATTGTGAACTTACAAAACAAACATGCATAACATCATACAGGACTCCCATATATCACCCCACCCCAAATACTTTGCATTGTTGTGAAACATTTGTTGATAAATTATGAAAGAGCATCGTCAAAGTATTACTACTAAGTCTAGTACGTATCTTACTCCCCCTATACCTTTTTTTTAAAGGTTTATTAATTTATTTACTTTTATCCATTTTTTACCCCCATCCCCCTTTTTGCTGTTTTGTGTCCATTCGTTGGGCAATTCTCTGTGTCTGTTTCCTGCCCTCTCTTCTCATCCTTCTACTCCTGTCTTCACCAGGATTCCATCCTTGGAACCTCCAATGTGGGAGAGAGGTATCCTACTGCCTGTGCCACCTTAGTTCCTGGTTTTTTGGCACATCTCATCTTGGCTCTCCCTTGTGTCACTCTCCTGTCACATCATCATCTTGCTGCATGGTTCACGGGGCCTGGCGGGGCCTGGCAGCTTACCCACCCACACAGCCTGGGGGGCTCACCTGCTTGTGGGGCCTGACGGTGCACCCGTGCACGGGGAGTGGTGGCCCATGCAACTTCTATATTTTTCTTTTTTTAAATTTTTACCAGGAGGTCCTGGGGATTAAACCAAGGTCCCTCCATATGGGAGGTGGATGCCCGACCATTTGAGCCACATCTGCCCCCCTGCTATATCTCATAAGGTTGACCAAAGATACTTAGAGTTACCATCATTTCCCATACAGGATTTTCTAATGAAAATCAGGCTTGGTTTATGAGCAGTATTCTACAAACCAGACCTAGGGAGAAAAACTAGGTCTGGGGTCATATGCATGGTTTCTAACATAGCGAATGTTTAGCTTACCCTGATTATCACAAAATCAGGACAGCGAAAATATTCACATAAGATTATTACTTTTATAATCAGCAAAAACAATAAATGTATTTTCATTAACATTAAAAAAGCCAATTCTTTTAATCATTTCAGCAAGATACGTTGGAAAAGCTCTAGGAGACATCGAGGATACACAACCTGAGTCTTAAATTGTCCCACCTCATTCATTATACCTTGATCCATTCTGCCCCCTTTTTGCTCTGTTCACTCAGTGGTTCCTTCAAGCTACCAAGCTCTAGCTCAGTTCTCTCAGCTTCTTTATCTCCTGTCTCCCTTTGCTCAATATCTCCCTAAGTCCCTAGAAGTCACTTTCTGGTCAATGAGCCAATAAGCGGTGAAGGTGACCTCCATCAAGTGAGGAAGACCCAGGCATTTAGGCCCCAGTGGGAAGATGGTTGGAATGTAAAGGTCCTCTTTTCCACAGGAATTCATCATCTTGCCACACTGGGTTATTATATACTCAATTGTTTTCTCTTTGATTCTGGGTATTTGCCTTATTTCTTCAAGTGTATTTTAAATTCCTTAAAGGTAAGTATCTTAAAGAATTGTTCTCCTTATTCCATCTAGAAGGATCTAATTAAATATGTTTTCTATGCCTTAGGCCCAGAGTCTCCTGATGAAGGGCATTTTCCAATAGTGTTCTGCAAATGAGAATTCCCAGGACTGTCCCTTGTTGAAAATATCTATCACTGGTTTATTTGATAAGTGATTAAGCTCAAACAATTTATTATGGTTTACAAAGTCCCTCATAATTGAACTATGTCACTCGGCTCATCTTGCATCATGCCTTCACCCCCTCACACACACACACGGAGCCCAGTTTCCAGTGATACCTAATTTCCTCACCATTCCACAAATACAACATAATCATCTTTATTAACTTATGCTTTTATGTTTTGATGACTTTCTCAGGTGTGCCTAGAATGCCCTCCCTTGCCAATCTGCTAAAGTCTTCTGCTCCTTCTTAGATAGCTCCCACTCTGGAAAAGCCTTCCCTAGTTCCTGAGACAGAGCGTGTTTCTCCCTCATCTGTGCTGCCACAAAGCTTTGTTTAACACTTGTAACTTTGACTATGTGATTCTTTCTCTCTGAGCGCATCACGGTAAGACTTGGGCCGTTTTCTTTTTGGTGGGTCCTTAGCAGCACCTTTTAAAATATCTGACAGTGTTGTCCCTCAATAAATATGTGTTGAATGAATGCATGATCAAGAGACAGAAAAGTTCTCCAGGTAGTGACCATGATGGATATGAATGCAGAATGATGGTGAACAATGAAGCAAAGGAAGGGGGCGGGGGCTCATTTTACTGGAAGTTGAAGGGATTAGCTCTTGCATCACCCAGTACCGCTGACCGCTCCCAGAAGGGAGACATCCAAATGTAAGATGCAGAACATTAAATATTGAAAGCAAAAGTTAAATATTAAATTTTAATATGAAACATTAATGCCAATAAACAAAGCCAGCCTAAGGGGGACAAAATTAGGACCAGGCGGTGGCCAAAAATGAAAGAGTTATGGTTCAGGCTGAAAGCTGACCAAGGCCTGGACTTTCCCAGCAGGGCTCATTGGTAATGGTCACACCCCTCAAATTTCCCGGGAGAAGGCGTGGAGGGAAAAATACAAACAAAAACAGAAAACAACCTTTTATAACCCACAGCCATAAAACTCTCAAGTCTTTCCTACAAAACAAAACACAGTAAAGTGTTTCAGGACTACCAGGGCTTCAGAACTCATGGTACATTGGCACAAAAATAGAGGCAGCAGAGAGGAAAATATGAGGTTGCTGAACCCTTGGGGCAGGAATCCTATCTTTGCTTGCATTGTGTGGGATTGCGTTTGTGTGCAGCCAACTTGGGCAGAAAGAAATGACAACAAGAGTCATAAAAGGAGCAAAAATAATGGGCCTGCTCCTGTTGACGCTAACGGGTATTTTTGCTTGTATGAGGAACAACCCTGGGAGCAGAAAATTGAACCTAGAGCTCAAGATTTTAACTTGTCAGGGCCCAACGCTTATCTCACGTGGGGAATGCAGAAGCACTTATGTCTATGGTGACTGTTCAGGGTCAAGGACTCACCAGCCTTATAGGATTCAAGCTAAACCTGAAATCTCATAGTTCAGCTTTCCATCAGAAAGTCAATGGAGTCAGTTGGTAAAAGTCAGTCATTAGGTAAGGTCTTGGGTTAGTTGTGAAAATATATTGGATAACTTAGTCCTATACCTGTATTCAAACCATGCTTGGCACCCTTAGTTTATGAAAAGCTCTTATTCTAATCATGAAGGCTGGGGATGCAAGGCCAACACATATTCTTTTAGGGCAACTGCCATGAGGTCTTAGGAACCCAAATCCGTGACCGTTGAAAGGAAATAACTTCGCGGCATTGACTTTCAGGGTCAGATGACACAGAAGAATATTTGTCTTGTTTTAAGCCTTGAAGGTGAGGGAAGAAGTGGAGAATTCTGAGAGCAAGACCCCCAATCACAGCAAAGGTCTCACATAACCAGTCCTGAGGTTACAGGAAATTTAAGAGGTCACTAAATGCAAAACCC
>PVKH010012505.1:0-17251 GCA_004027955.1 Chaetophractus vellerosus
CCCTTTTATTCTATTCTTTTTCCATTCGCATTGCCAGTTGGCACTTGGTAGCAATCTTTTGGTGCCAGGGAGGCTCATCTTGGGAGTCATGTCCCACGTTGGGAGGAAGATAATGCATTCATATGCTGAATTTGGCTTAGGGAGAGGCCACATTTGAGAAACAAGGAGGCTCTTAGGAGGCAACCCTTAGGCACGCCATAACAATAGGCTAAGTTTCAATTTCAAGAGCAAAGACTCATAAGGCTAGTCATCAATAACCAGGGCCCATCAGTGGATCCTCCTTTGCCAGACACTGCCCCTGCACTTGAGGGACTGTTTCTGCTCCCTTAGAGAATGTGGCAGAGCTCTTCAGGATGGGAATTCAGTATTCTCTCATTTATTGAGTGATTCTCCACCCACTATGACAATGCTCCGTGAACATTTGAACAATTTTATACTTTATATGTATGTTCAGGTGTGCTTCATCCCATGCACCCCCTATCCCTCACACCCCCCACCAATGATCCTTTCCCACCCCAGTTGTAACCCTTCTGTGATCCAAAGCCTCTTTAAAGATGGAGCCAATACAATAGCAAAATACGATTAATAGGAAAATGAAATACTAATGTTAAGTTTAAATGTAAGAGATAAAATACATGAAAACTTAAAATAAACTAAAAATAAAATTAAAGGATTGGGATATTTAAAAAATGAAAAATATAAATTAAAACAAGTTTTTTTGATATTATGCCTTTTATCACTGCAATATTTGGTGTCCAGTCTGTACCGTGGCATCTTCCCCCTCTCATTCCCCAGTGTCTCACTATGTTTCATTTTGTTTTCAAAGAAGTTTTAGGTCACAGCAAAGTCACACACAGAATAAAAGAGGTTCTCATATACTCAACCTCCTCCCCCTTTTCTCCTCCCCAATATTAATACCTTTTTATATGTGGATGGTAGCATTGTTATAACTGATATACAAATAGTGAAACATAGCTACTGAACATTGTCAATAGTTTACAGTATGGTTAACATTACACTTTTATAAATCTTGATGATATTTACCATGTCCTGTGTCCATCACTGTGAGGTAATGAAGAAAATTTCCACTGACCACTAAATAAACCCTGCTTGATCTATACTGTTCCTCCCTCCCCATCCCCCTGGGGCCCATGATGACTCTCTGGCTTGACTCATTGGATGATAAGATTCATAGTTACTTGCAACAAGAGGTCTTGACACCCTGGTTTGTCCTCCCCTATTAGGAAAGACCGTTGCTCTTGAGAGATCCCCACCTGTCTATTTCTGAATGAATTGGTCCTCCTAAGAATGGGAGTCCAACTCCTTCCCACTTATTATGTGGGTCTCCACCCACTGATACAACACATTATGACAGGGTGAACACTCACATACTCCCTAGAAGCCTGCTCCAGATGTGCCCTGTCCCGAATGCCCCTCCAACTAACACCATAAACCAGTGTCCTTTTCTTGTCAGATTGCTGTAACAGCATTCCCACCTCTGTACTTTCACCCTCATACCCACAAATCACACGTGTTCACCTGGTCCCTCTCCCAACTCTCCCCCCAGTATCCTGGGTCTTCTAACCCAACCTTCCCAATCTGTCCACCTGTCAACCCTGTACCACCCAACCCAATAATATCACTACCCTCCTGTCCTATCCCTTCTATACACAACTACACTCTATCACTTTACCATAGATTATGACCATATGGGCGATGGCTCACAACCTTCTCTTCTCTTCCTCTTTATTGTAAACCTATCTTTCAGACAATTGCTCTCTGAGACTCCTCAATTTCCTTAATTCATATCAGTTAGGCCATGTACTGTTCATCCTTCAATGCCTGGCTTGCTTGACTTAACATAAGGCCTTCAAGATTCATCCATGTTATCCCATCTGTTAGCACTTTATTCCTTCTTACAGCTGAGTAATATTCCATTGTATGTATGTACTACATTTTGTATATCCATTCATCTGTTGAAGGACATCTTGGTTGATTCCAACTTTTGGCAATAGTGAACAATGCTGATATGAACATTGGTGTACATATGTCTGTTCGTGTCTTTGCTTTCAATTCTTCTGGGTATATACCCAGCAGTGGAATTGCTGGATCATTCAGAAGATCTATAGTGAGTTTTTTGAGGAACCGCCAAACTGTCCTCCACAGTGGTTGGACCATTCCACACTCCCACCAGCAGTGGATGAGGGTTCCCATTCCTTCACATTCTCTCCAACACTTATAGTCTGCTTTTTTTTTTAATAGCTGCCATTCTAATGGTTGTAAGATGGTATCTCATTGTAGTTTTGCTTTGCATTTCTCTAATAGCTAGTGATGCTGAGCATCTTTTCATGTGCTTATTAGCCATTGGTATTTCTTTCTTGGAGAAGTATCTTTTCAGGTCACTTGCCCATTTTTTAAATGGGTTATTTGTCTTTTTATTTTTGAGGTGTAGGATTTCTTTATATATGCAGGATATTAGGCTCCTATCACATATGTGGTTGCCAAATATTTTCTCCTGTTGGGTAGGTTGCCTTTTGATTTTCTTGATAACATTCTTTGAGGTCCAAAAATATTGACTTTGAGGATATCCCATTTATCTATATTTTTCTTTTGCTGCTCATGCTTTGGGTGTGAAGTTCATGACAGCATTTCCTGTTACAAGTTCCTGCAAATGCTTTCCTATATTACCTTCCAAGGTTTTTATGGTCTTGGCTCTTATATTTAGACCTTGATCAATCTTGAGTTGATTTTTGTATAAGGTGTGAGATGGTGTTCCTCTCTCATTCTTTTAGATATGGATATCCAGTTCTCCAAGCACCACTTGTTGAAGAGGCCATTCTCTCCCAGCTGAGTGGACTTGGTGGCCTTGTTGAATATCAGATGACTGTATATGTGAGGATCTATGTCAGAACTCTCAATTTGGTTCCATTGGTCAGTATGTCTATCCTTTTGCCAATACCATGCAGTTTTGACCACTGTAGCTTTATAGTATGTTTTGAAGTCAAGTATTGTGATACCTCCAACTTCATTTTTCATTTTCAATATGTCTTCGGAGATTCAGGGCCTCTTACCCTTCCAAATAAATTTTGTAGTTAGTTTTTCCAATTCATTAAAAAATGCAGTATTGATTTTTATTGTGATTGCATTATATCTGTAGATTAGTTTGGCTAGGATAGATATCTTGATGAGGTTTAGTCTTCCTATCCATGAACAGGGAATATTCTTCCATTTATTTAAGTCATCTTTGATTTCCTTTATCAGCATTGTATAGTTTTCTGTATATAAGTCCTCTACATCTTTAGTTAAATTTATTGCTAGGTATTTGATTCTTTTAGTTGCTATTGTAAATGGTATTTTTTCTTGATTTTGTCCTCACATGGCTCATTATTGGAGTACAGAAATGCTACTGATTTTGAGCATTGATCTTATAGCCTGTGACTTTACTGAACTCCTATAAGTTCTGGAAGCTTTATTGTAGACTTCTCAGGGCTTTATATGTATAGGATCATGTCATCTGCAAATAGTGAAATTTTTACTTCTTTTCCAATTTGGATGCCTTTTATATCTTTTTCTTGTCTCAGTGCTTGAACAAGTACTCTAAGACAATGTTAAGTAAGAGTGGTGATAGTAGGCATCCTTATCTTATTCCCGATCTCAGAGGGAAAGCTTTTAGGATTTCACCATTGAAGATGATGTTATCTTTGAGATTTTCATATATACCCTTTATCATATTCAGAAAGTGTCCCCCTATTCCTATCTTTTGCAGTGTTTTTATCAGGAAATTGTGCTGTATTTTGGTGAATGCTTTTTCTTCACCTATAAAGATGATCATGTGATTTTTTTTTCTTTCAATCTGTTTATGTGGTGTATTACATTAATTGATTTTCTTATGTTGAACCATCCTTGCATACCCCGGATGAAACCCACTTGGTCATGATGTATAATTCTTTTGATATGTTGTTGAATGTGATTAACCAGTACTTTGTTGAGGATTTTAGCATCTAGGTTCATTAAAGAGATTGGTCTGTAATTTTCCTTTCTTATGGTATCTTTGATGGCTTTGGTATTAGGGTAATGATGGTATCATAGAATGAATTAGGCAATGTTCCTTCTACTTCTATTTTTTGGAAGATTTTAAGCAGGATGGATGTTAGCTCTTTCCTGAATGTTTGGTAGAATTCATGTGTGAAGCCATCTGGTCCAGGGCTCTTCTTAGTTGGGAGGTTTTTGATGACTGAACCTATATGTTTACGTGTAATTGGACTATTGAGTTCATCAATTTCTTCTTTTGTCAATGTAGGCTCCTTGTGAGTTCCTAGGAATTTGTCCATTTACTCTAAATTATCATTCTTGTTAGTCTATGATTTTTTCAAATTATCCTCTTATACTCTTTATTTCTGTGGGATCAGTAGTGACATCCCCTTCCTCAATCATTATTTTGTGTATTTGCATTTGCTCTCTCTTTTTCTTTGTTAGTCTGGCTAAGGGTTTGTAAATTGTATCCATATTCTTGAAGAATCAGATTTTAGTTTTGTTCACTTTTTCTATTGCTTTTTTATTTTCTATTCCATTTAGTTCTGCTCTAATCTTTGTTATTTCCTTCTTTCTACTTCCTTTGGGGTTAGTTTGTTGTTGTTTTTCCAATTCCTCCAGGTATACAGTTAGGTCTTCATTTTTAACTTTCTTTTTTAATATATGCATTTATGGCTATGAATTTCCCTCTGAGTACAGCTTTGGCTGCTTCCCATAGGTGCTGATATGTTGTGTTGTCATTTTCATTCATATCCAGGTAGTTACTGATTTCTTTTGAGATTTCCTCTTTGACCCACTGTTTGTCTAAGAGTGTGTTGTTTAATTTCCATGTCTTTGTGCCTAATCTGGTTCTCTGGCCCTTTGTGATTTCCAATTTCATTTCATTGTGGTTAGAGAATATGCTTTGTGTAATCTCATTCTTTCTGAATTCATTGAGAGTTGTTATGTGGCCAAGCATGTGGTCTATCTTGGAGTATGATCCATGTGTACTTGAGAAGAATGTATATCCTGCTGTATTTTGGTGTAGCATTCTGTATATGTCTATTCGGTGCAGTTCCTCTAATGTAATATTAAGACTTTTTTTTTCTTTATTGATTCTCTTTTGAGATATTCTGTCTAATGGTGTTAATGGTGTATTAAAGTCCCCCCTATAATTGTAGGGGCATTTATGTCTCCACTTAGACTTTCCAGTGTTTTTTTTCATATATTTTGAGGTGCCCTGATTAGGTGCATAAATGTTTATGATTGTTTTTTCTTCTTTTAAGATTACTCCTTTTACTAATACATAGTGTCCATCTTTGTCTCTTACAATAGTTTTGCACTTAAAGTCTATTTTTTCTGATATTAGTATAGCTACTCCCACCTTTTTGGTTATTGTTTGCTTGTAAAATTGTTTTTTAGCCATTCACTTTCAGCTTCCTTGAATCCCTGAGTCTAATTTGGGTTTCTTGTAGACAACGTATAGATAGGTCAAATTTCCTTATCCATTTTGCCAATCTGTGTCTCTTGACTGGTGAGTTCAATCCATTAACATTCAGTGTTATTACTCTCAAGGAGTTTCTTACAGCAGCCATATTTTCTTTGGGTTTATGTATGTCATATTTCGTTTTTATTTCTCTTTTTGTCTTTTTAGTTGTTCTTACACTCTCCTCCAACTCTCTCTCTCCTGTTTTTTTCCTTTCAACCAATACAACTTCCTTTAGTATTTCTTGAAGGGCAGGTTTCTTATTGGTGTACTCTCTTATTTTCTGTTTATCTGTGAATATTTTGAACTCGCCATCATTTTTAAATGCCATCTTTGCTGGATAGCGAATTTGTGGCTGAAAGTTTTTTTTCTTTGAGTACCTTGACTATGTCATACAACTGTCTTCTTGCCTCCATGTTTTCAGATGAGGAATCAGCACTTAATCTTATTGAACTTCCCTTATATATATGATGGTTCTCTTTTCTCTTGCTGCCTTCAGTATTTTCTCTTTGTCTTGAGCATTGGACATTTTGACAAGTATATGTCTTTAAGTAGGCCTGTTGGGATTTATACTGTTTTGGGTGCACTGTGCTTCCTGGACATCTACATCCATCATCCCCCTATAGGGTTGTGAAGTTTTCAGCCATTATTTCCTTCAACACTCCTTCTGTTCCCTCTTCCTTCTCTTCTCTCTCTGGGATCCCTATAATGTATATGTTTGTGCATTTTGTGTTGTTGGTTAAGTCCCTGCTGGATTTTTTCTATCTTTTTATCTATCTGTTCTACTATCTGTTTGATTTCAGATGTACTGTCTTCCACATCACTAATTTTTTCTTCTTGTTCAAATCTTCTGTTATGTGATTCCAGTGTTTTTTTGATTTCTTGGATTGTACCATTCATCCCCATCATAACCATTATCTTTTTATGTATTTTTATAATTTCTTCAGTATGGTTCTCCCAGTGTCTTCTTAATATCCTTAATCTCTTCCTTCACTTCTTTCAGTTGGTCCATGATATTTGTTTGGGCAGCTTTGATTAATTGTTTGATGCTCTGCATCTCTTCCTGGTTTTTATTTTGTTCATTGGACTGGTCCATGTCTTCCTGTTTCTCAGTATGGTTTGTAAACTTTTGTTTCCCTCTGGTCATCATTTTATCTTGATGGGTTTATTCAGTAGATTAGCTTCTCTCTCTGCTCTAGAGTTTTATTTACTTGGTGGTTTTGTGTGTTTACGTTTTTTCTTTGACGGTTTTTTCTTCTTGTTCTATTTCCTTGGTGTTTTCTGTGTTCCCTTGAAGGAAAAGATTAGGGCCAGAGAAATTGAAAGAGGTAAGAAAGGAAAATGATAATAGTAGTAATAATAAAAGTTAGAAGAAGGGCCGTATAAAACTTAGTAACATGAATATCTAACTCATGTAAGCCATGTAGAGTAATAGGGGGAAACGTGGAGAACCTACAATGGAATGGGAAACCAAGTAGAGAAAAATATATAGAATGATTTAACAGGCCAGAATGATGAGGAGAGATAGAAAGAGTCAAGAGAGGACTGAAAGGAAAAAGTTAATTAAAAAAAAAACAAACAGAATATATAAGGTAGAAATTGAAGCCAGTAAAGCTGAGGATTAATGAAAAAAGGTGGACTCTAAGAACCACAACAGAAAGCAGAAGATAGAAAGATGAAGGAAGGATAAGATATAGCATTGGTAAACAAAATCAATATACATGGAAAATGGGAAATTAAGGAAGAAGAAGCACAGCAAAGAAGAAACAAGCTAGCAGCATGGTTTTACTTTGAGCAGTCTATCTCCCTGTCCCGCTCCCTCCAGCTTGATGTCCCAAAAGCTCTTGCTCTGTGGGTTCCCAGAACAGCCCACTTCGGCAGGATCCTGTCCCCAATCAGCTGCCCTTTGTGAGAGAGATGGTAAGTGACCACCTAAACCAACACCATCTTTCTCCTCCCATCATAAAATGTTTTAAAGAACACAATATTGGAATCAGGGAATAAAATCTAATCCTAAACTTCTATCTGAGTTTACCAAGGTTATGTAATCTCTTCGTGGCTTGGTTAAATAGTTAAATGCCCTGAAATTTCTTTCTTAATTTAGATGTTAGGTTATTTCTATGAAGCCTTGTTTTGCACTCTCTCTTATGTGTTCACATGATTCCTTAATTGGGAAAAATAAGTGGTGTGAAGGGTAGGAGTGACTGCTGTATATTATATACATGCCTGGTATGTGTATGGATTATGGCATGCATGTGACAATCATCTCTAAGATAATTTCCTATCCTACAGTCCTATGATTGTGTAATACAAATCTGTTTTGAATTGAAGGGGATAGACACTGAATCCATTAGAACTGGGTGAAAATGGGCATATGTCTTAGTTTGCAGGGGTTGTTATGACAAGTATCACACATCGATAGGTTTAAACATCAAGACTTTATTGGCTCACAGTTTGGAGGCTAAAAATCCACAATCAACATATCAGCAAAACATGCTTTTTCCCAAGTCTATAGCATTCTGTTGGTGGCTTGCTGACAGTCAATCCCTGCCTCCACCACATGACACTTTGTCTCTTTGTGTCTCCTCCTGAGGCTTGTCCATCCATGTCTAAATTAACTTGGCATATAAGGATCTCAGTCAAACTGGATTAAGACACATCCTGATTCAGTTTTGCTTCACCTTATTAAGGTCTTCAAAAATACTATTTGTGAATTGCTTTACACCCACAGGACCTGGGGATAGGACTTGAGCATGTTTTTGTGGAGGACATGATACAACCTACCATAGCACATTAATTGTAGTAATCATCTAAATAGTTTTTAAAAGTTATTTATTGAGTGCTAATTCTCTACTAGTCCTATAATATAAGAAATAATTCATCGGGAAGGTACCAATTTACAGATAAGGAAATTTAGATTTCAGGTTATAAAGTATCATCTCCAGGATCATACAAACATAATATGAAATTGCTAAGATTTGAACTCAGGTCTATGTGATCTCAAAGTCTATGTCTCTTTAATCAAAGGGAAAATAGTTTGTGGCCACATAGACTGAAAGAGTTAGAAGCAGTCACTGTGGATAACAGGGTAATGATTTAAAAAGTAGTAAATAAAGGCCCTTCCAATAATAATTGCTGTTACCTGAGATTTCATAGGACTTGAAATGTACTCCATAATGCTTCAACCCTGAGAATATATAACTAGGTAGATAATGCTTAATATGAAAGATCAAAGAAGGTAATTCTTTAAAGCTTGCCATGGAGCCAGAAGGGCATTGGAGAGAAAGCTTAGCTGTGTTATCAGATAGGCATACACTGGAATTCCAGTTTCACCATTTACTGTTTGTGAAAACCTAGCATATTGCTTAGTTTTGTACCTATAAAGTGGAAATATTAATATCACTGATATTATATTATTATTGTGCTGATTAAATGATTTAAAATTGTTCAGAGAGTTTCACAAACTGGCTGGCACTAGAGGACATGATATATAAATGTCAGCTTGTTTTGTTATTTTTCCTGTTATTACTTTATGTCACGTGGCTATAAAAGAGGGAGCATGGTAAGAGAGGAGATAGAATAGTAATCACAAAATGACAGTGGAGAAAGAATATACTTTAAAATATAATGCAAATTGGGTTAAGATTATAACTTTAAACTCTAAGTTTCCACATTTCAAAATATGGAAACTACTTTCTAATCATCCCTGAGATCAACCAATTAGAATGATTGTTTTTTATGGCCTCCTTTTTCTTCTTGCTCTGGCTTCTGAAAAAATCGAAGACCTATTCTGGTTTTAAAATTGAGATTGCCAGATAGCTAGAATATAAAAATACACTCTGGGAGAGACTGAGTAATTCTACAGTACTGATCATATTGAAAGTATAGAAGAAAAAAATATGTCAGCTAAACATGGAGAAATAAAAATTATGTAATATATGATGCTATGAAATATATTTGAGACGTTGCCTGAATTTTGAAGTTTAGAAATAAAGTATATGTATTAGTCAGCCAAAGGGGTGCTGATGCAAAATACCAGAAATATGTTTGCTTTTATAAAGGATATTTATTTGGGGTAAAAGGTTACAGTTACCAAGCCATAAAGCATAAGTTACTTCCCTCACCAAAGTCTGTTGCCACGTATTGGAGCAAGGTGGCTGCAAACCTCTGCAAGGGTTCAAGTCTCCTCTCTCCTTGGGGCTTATTCCTCTCTAGGCTCAGCTGCTCTGCTCCTTTGTGTGCTTGCTTCCCAGAGTCCAGCTCAAAACTCCAGCCTCCCTTCTGTGAGGTACGGTTTCTCAGTGAGTCCCCACCCACCAAGGAGGCAGGGATCCAACATCTTACTAATGTGGCCCAGTCAAGGCCTTAATCATTATTTAATCAAGTAAATGTGAAAACTCTGAATTCAATCCAATCTAATATGCCCAGAGGAACAGACCAGTTTACAAATATAATCCAATATCTATTTTTGGAATTCATAAACAATATTGAACTGCCACAGTATATTATTAAAGAGCAGTTTTTACCACATTATTTTGGGCCAGTATTTCACATACTTTGAACAAAATTATGCCTGTAAATATTGACATCTCTAATTCTTTCATATGGGACCCAGTAGGACACTTAGACTGAAAATTAGGGGCAAATACATGACTGCTCTTGCCAAATGAACTGCATTAGCCAATTACTTTTGCTAACTCACAGACACTTAATTCAAAAAGAGCAATATTTTATAGATACGTATTGAACTGATTGCAAAATGAGTTGATTCATTTTAATTCTCAATGTACATTTGGAGAAAACAGGTTTATAATGATTGCATGCCCTATGTATTCTCTACACTTCCTCTATGGTATTTGTATTCATAACTACAAATGCACTATGCCCTATACTTCAAATACAATTTCTCATAAAAAGGTAACATATTTTCTAAATTTCTTTTATTTTAAGGCAAATTATGGCTTTCATATAGTTATAGTTTATCTATATTTGTCTACCTATCTTTACTTGTAAAAGAATTGCATAATGTTTTAATTAAAGCTTAAATTATATGCATTATAGGAACTAATTCTCTGACTTGACTAAGAAATATGTTTTCCTTTTGTTGTAGTTGTTTGATTTAACAAAAAAAATTACAATCAGTAATCCATTTATACTGCATATTATGGCTTATTATTTATTTGAAAAAATCTATATTTAATCTGTACTTTTCAGTGTAATTAAAGGAATGTGATTTTGTTACACAGGCAGTATGTCTCCTGAGTCATTGAGCCCATATGCAAGGCCCAGTGGCACAACAAGAAAGGTTCATAACAGAACACACTATCTCTGACTTATGTGCTAGGGCCATGACCCTTTACTAGACCTTACATATCGTTTTAAAACAAATGTTTTGTTGAATGTTTTTTTCCTTACATTGAAGGTTTATTGCATTAACCAGAATATATCCTCCTTATGATTCCTTACAGGACTTATTTTATGACCATACAGACATGACTACCTAATAGAAAGAATGGATACTTCAAGTCAAATGCACAAGCCATTAAACTTTTCTACAAATTACATGATAAATCACTCCGTTTTGCTTTAGGTATTTAAACTGTACACCCTGTCTCCTAAGGCAATAAACAACCATATTAACATGAATGCTGTTCTCAAAAGCACGTGTCAAATCATAAAATAATGGAGTAAAACACTGAATGCTTATACAAGATGATTTCATGATACGCCATGAATATTCCATTTATATTTTTCATCACATTCCATATAAAACAAAGTGAAAGAGACTAGAATGTAATCAGATTTAATCAAGTCATACAGAAAAGTTATTTTGCCTATGATGATAGAAAAATATAAGTGGAAATTTGTGTGCTTTCTAAAATAGATAGAATATTATGTGCTTTATTACTGATAAGCAATTACTTAACTTTTTATCGTGGCTTTTTTTTTGGATAGTTTTCCCCTACAGATTTTCTCTCCCACACAATTTCCCATAGTTATTTCCTTCTCAAAAACATAGCTTTCTGGATTCTCTCTAAATTTATAAGATAACACTAATTTTTCTTGTAAATATATAAAAATGATATATTTGGTTTAGCCAATTAACACTTTCAAATATGTTGAAAAGAAATTTGCAAGGCATAGTGCTATGTTTTAGGGAATCTAAAAATAATTACATAAGAGTCCATTTTCTCAACGTTTTATAATTTCAGCCATTCCCTGAATTAGCTTTAATGCTATCACCTATTGTAGACAAAATAAAAGTACCAGAACCTTTACTACTTAAAATGAAGTTATTTGATATAATTGAACCTAATTTTATTTTCTGCTTCTCTAAAGTACAGATTCACTGAGAATTGGATTTATCAGTCATATTTGACAGTTGATGCCATACTTAAGAAACATTTAGTTTGTAAAAGACTGTTCAAAAGTACCATTTGTTCATAAAACTAAAATGGCATTATAAGAAATCTACTCATGGTATCTGTTGATGTCAAGATTAACTCCTGTTCAAATATATCGTTTTTGTTTGTATCTAAGAAATAAATAGTAAGGAGAGAGTTTGCAAACAGAGGAGATATAATGCTTAATTCAAACACAATTTATACTAACTTTTCCTAAACTCATGTGTTCTTTTTAAATGTATTCATTTAGCAATGGGCATACTTTTGCCAATTCCCAAGTATTTATCTAATTAACATTTCTGAGAGGGAAAATACATAACAAATATCAAAAGCGTTTTGAACATACATATACACCTTACACAGACTATTATTGAGGCACTCTGTTGTCTGAGGTATTTTACATGTATTTGCTTGTGACATAAAAACTGCTCAGTGTTTTGAGTTTCTATTTAAATTACAGAGTTTTGAAAAAAATTCAGTAAGCTGATAATTATAATACTGGTTTAAAATCATGTATGGTAACTTATTTATTTGAGCCAACCTATCAAACTGGTAATTAAAGAAAAAAGATCTCTTCTTTGAGAAATATCCATGGACACTAGTACTTATGATAAATGCTCATCTAATATAGATTCATCATAGAAACCTTTGAGGGACCTCTAGAATTATGTGGCTTCTATTTAAATGGAGATTCAATTAGATAAACATAAAATAACAATACTGTGATTTACAGTTGCACACAGTTTAGAAGCCATGTGTCAGTTAATTCTAAGCCAAAATCAGCCTCCTGGTGGAGAATTGTAAGATATTAGAACAAGAAGCTTCAGTAATCAGCCCCTCTACCAGAACAACTTAAAAGGCAGGAATTGCTTCAATCAACTATTTTGAAACTCTAGTTCTACTTTTGAAAGTTCAGTAGAACAACATGCTTCATCCAGGGAAGAGAGGGAGGAGGAGGCTGGTAAATTATGGTAAAGAACAGTAAATTGCTCTCTCCATGTAGTGGTTATAGGCACTCATCCCCCACTATCACAGCAGGTCAGTAGGGACCAGACCACGGGACTTGCTGGTTCCAGAAAAGGACATACAAATCCACTTCCTCAAGATCCAGGGATGATCACTTTTATTAGTGACTTTGCATCACTGGGTGCCTGGTTCTGAGGGTAGCCACTGTTACATCCTGTCCCAGACAAAGGTGGTGGAGGGGACTTAGAGAAGGTACACTTCCTCAGAGCTGTGAAGGACACTTGAATAGCTGCATTTGTTGGGCTATTCAAGAAAGCACTGCTTTGTGGAGCTATGGAAATACTCCTGGGCACCCTGCCTGGCCCCACCCTCATCCTCTCTCTAGGGCAGTTTGGAGGTCACCAAAACTCTCTTTGTGAGACCCTAGCCTTGTTCCATCTGTGAAATGCCCCACCCTTCCAGAATTTGCCATCCGGGTAACAATAGCTTTACACAATGAAAGCAGTGTAAGAAACAATAAAGAAAAATAACTAAAGAATATCAGGAAAAAAAAATGAATGTGGCTCTGAATAAAAAAATAGATTTTTTTAAAAAGAGAACCAAACAGAACCATTGGAATTGAACACCTCAGTAACTGAAAAAAAAACAAAACCCAAAAATCTACGAAAATTTTAATGGTAGTTTATAACTGGCAGAAGAAAAAAATCAGCAAACTTGAAGGCATTATAATTTAATGAGTCAGGCTCTGGAGCAGGATGGAAAAAGAATTATGAAAAAACTGAAGGAGCCAAAGAGATCTCTGTGACAACATCAGAGATTGAAGTCTTAGAGAGATTGAATCAGTAATCAAAAACCTCCCAAAAAAGAAAAGCCCAGGATCCAATAACTTCACAGGTGTGTTTTACCAAACATTCCAAGAGTGAACACCTATCCTGCTCAAACTCTTTCAAAAAATTGAAGTTGAGGAAACAGTTTCTAACTCATTCTATGAGGCCAACATCACCATCATACCAAGTCAGATAAATATGCCACAAGAAACAAAAACTACAGATCAATATTTCTTATGAACATAGACACGAAAGTTCTGAACAAAATAGTAGCAAACCAAGTCCAACAGCACATTAAAAGAATTATACAACATGGCAAAATGGGATTTATCATAAGTATGCATGGGTGGTTCAATATAAGAAAATCAATTAATATAACACACCAATTAATAAAATGAAGGAAAAAAAATCACATGATCATCTCAATTGAGGCAGCAAAGGAATTTAACAATATCAAGCAATACTTCTTGATAAAACAGTTGGAAAACTAGGACTAGAAGGAAACTTCCTAAACATAATAAAGGACATAAGTGCATGTATGAAAAACCCACAGCTGATATCATACTTACTGGTGAAAGACTGAAAATGTCCCCTCCAAGATCAGGACAAGACATGAATGCCCACTATTACCACTGTCATGCAACATTGTACTGGAAGTTCTAGCCAGAGCAATTAGGCAAGAAAAAGAAATTAAAGGCATCTGAGTTGGAAAGGAAGTTGTAAAACTTTCCCTTTTGCAGATGACATAATCTTTATACAGAAAATCTTTAAAAATCTTCAAGAAAGCTAGCTGAACTAATAAATAAATTTAACAAACTGGTGTGGGACACATTATCAACACCCAAAAAGCAATAGTGCTTCTATGCATGAGGAATGAACAATTGGAAGGAGAAACTTTTTTAAAAATTATATTTACAATAGCAGCTAAAAGAATCAAATATCTAGAAATGAATCTAACCAAGCATTTGTACCCTGAAAACTACAAAACAATTCCTGAAAAATATCAAAATAACTTATGTTTCATGTTTATGGACTGGAAGACTAAATCTATTTAAGATGCCAATTCAAAGCAAGCTACAGATTCAATGCAATCTCAATCAAAATTCCAACAACCTTATTTGAAGAAATGGAAAAGGCCATCTTCAAATTTTTGTGCAAGGGTAAGGTACCCAGCATATTCAAAGCCATCTTGAAAAAGAATATCAAAGATTGAAGACTGATACATCCCAATCTGAAAATTTATTACAAAGCCACAATATTCAAAACATGGTCATGGCACAAGGACAGACATATAGATCAATGGAAACTGATTGACAACTCACAAATAAATCCTCATATCTATGTCCTACTGATTTTGACAAGGAAGCAAATACTACTGAATTCAGAAAGAATAGTCTCTTCAACGAAAATGATGCTGGGAAAAAATGGAACTACAAAATCAAAAAAATAAACCTAACACCATAAAAGAATCAACTTAAAGGGATTAAAGATCAAATATAAGATTTTACTCCCAAAGATTAAATATAAGATTTTACTCCCAAAGTAAAAGCAACAAAAGGAAAAAAAAATTAAACTTCATCAAAATTAAAACTTAGGCCCTCAAAGTGTTCTATCATGAAATTAAAGAGACAACCTATACAAAGGTCAAATATATTTGGAAACCACATATCTGATAAGTGTTTGATGTACAGATTCTATAAAGAAATCCTTCAACTCAACAACCCATTTTGCACACAACCTAATTCACAAATGGGCAAAAGACTGGAATAGACATTTCCCCCAAAAAGATATACAAATGGCCAGAAAGCACATGGAAAGATGCTCATTATCACTAGGTATTAGGAAAATACAAATCAAAACCACAGTGAGATATCATTTCAAACCCACTATAATGGCTGCTATTTAAAAAAATGGAAAACTACAAGTGTTAGAGAGGATGTGGAAAATAGGAGAACTCATTCATTGCTGGTGGGAATGCAAAATGATGCAGCCATTGTGGAAGACAGTTTGCTAGTTACTCAGAAAAGTTAAGTATAGAACTACCATATGACCTAGTAATCCCACTTCTAGGTATATACCTAAAAGAATTGAAAGGAGGGACTCCATCAGATATTTTCACACTTATGTTCATAGTGGCATTATTCACAGTTGGAAAAAGATGGAAGCAAGCCAAGAGTCCATCAATCGATGAATGGATAAACAAAATATGGTATAAAACTTCAATGGGATATTATTCAGCGATGAAAAGGAATGAAGTTCTGATACATTCAACAATATGAATGAACTTGATGATATCCTATTGAGTGAAATAAGCTAGACACAAAAGTACATATATGTATGATATGAAATAATTAAAATAATCAAACATAGTGTCAAAATCTATAATATATATTATCAGGGGACAGGGTGGGGGTTAAGAATAGGGAGTTAAATATACAGAAACTAAATATACAGAGTTTCTATTTGAACCATGAAAAGTTTTGGTAATGGATGGTGGTAATGATATCACAACATTGTCAATGTAATGAACAGCAGTGATTATATATTTAAATGTGGTTAAAAGGGGGAAATTTTAGGTTACATATATGGTATTAGAATAAAACTTAAGAAATAAAAATAATCCATGGTACTGCACCCTACGTTAAACCATGGACTGCAGTTAATAGTATAATTATAAAAATGTTCTTCATCAGTTGTAACAAATGCTCCACACCAAAGTAAGGTGTTAATAATAGGGTGGTATATGGGAATCTGTATTTCATGCATGATTGTTCTATAACTCTTAACTACTCTCATTAAAAAATAGAAAAACACGGGGCCGGCTCGACAGCCCAGTGGATAGGGTGCCGGCATACCACATGGGAGGCCCTGTGTTCGATTCCCGGGGACCTCTCCTAGCAGGCAGACCGCCTTGAGAATGGCAAGCCGCCATGGGCGGGCTGGAGCCACCGTGGGCAGGGCAAGAAGCTGCCACGGACATGGCAAGAGCCGCCATGGGCAGGGAAGGTCGCCCGCGGATGGAGCTCAGCCAGCCACCCGCGAACTGAATCAAGTGCCAGCCGTGAACAGACGCAGAGACCGCCCACAAGTGGGGAAAGCCGCGCCTGCGCAGTGACCACTCTCGGCACGTCGCCGCAGCGGGGGGAAGGGGAGATATGTAATAAAATAAATAAATCTTTAAAAAAAAAATAGAAAAACAAAATAAGCCTCAAGATTTAGTTTCTTTATCTCTAGCATGTCTTTGTTTGCCAAGGTGGAGTGATATACTATCACATCACTGTACAATGTCTGTCTATGAATACTTTTGGGGAGTCTTGATATTTAGGCTTATAAAATTAAATAGTTTAAGTATTTTATCTTAGGAAGTTACATAATTTGTTAAGGAATAAATTAGAAATAAATGATTAAATCAATAAGTTCTCCTTAAGTATGACAAAGATTCTGTCCTAGATTATTTCATAAATTTGTTATATCAGTACAGAATATTTCCTAAATGTTTTTTTAAATTTTACATATTTTCTAACTTTGCTAACTATTAGTTCTAAAAAATACCAATT
>PVKH010012507.1:0-17248 GCA_004027955.1 Chaetophractus vellerosus
GGGCAGGGCAGGTCGCCCGCGGATGGAGCGCAGCCAGCCACCCGCAAACTGAAAGCCAGCCGTGAACGGACGCAGAGACCGCCCACAAGCGGGGAAAGCCGCGCTTGCGCAGTGACCACTCTCGGCGCATCGCCGCAGCGGGGGGAAGGGGAGATATGTAATAAAATAAATAAATCTTAAAAAAAAAAAAAAGAGTTAGCTGAACACCTACTACATATATAATTTGCTTGAGTTTTGCATCCTCTTATACAGGCCTTACTCCTTTCTGAAATAAAAATTTGACATTAGGATACAGAATCTAGCCTCACCCCATAGCCCCACCTTTGTTTCTTTGTTGATATTTAGTTTTTTCCAATTATAAGAATAGGGGAAGTTAACAGAATCAAAAATGCTGAATCTCAAGTTAGCAGTAGGGAAAGCTGAGAACCAACCCAATTTATACCATAGACTCCTCAAAATCTCAGAACTGGCAGTACCAAGCAGAAGACTGGAAGACTCTGTCCCGAGAATCTGACTGTCCCAAGAGGATCAAAGATTCTAACATCCGAGCCTCCACAGCAAACAGCTTGTCCAGCTCACCATGTACTGAAGCTCAGCGTCCAAAGCCCACTTCTGCTCTCAGAGACTCTAATCAGCATGAGCTGGCATGCAAGTATTACCAGAGGCCTGAGGAAAGCCATTATCAGGGAATGCAACTTCATGACAAGTGCATCCAAAAATTTAAAAAAAGTAATTTGGAAGAAAAAAGCAACTATGCAGGAAGAAGGAAACAAAAAACAAAAGAATTATCAATATTCTTAGAGAAATAAGAGAAAATATTGCCACCGTGAAACAAGTACAGGATGTTGTATTTCAAAAAAGTAACAGAAGACAAAATAAAAAGGAGCTCCTGAAAATTAAAATCATGGAAGCAACAATGAAACACTCAGCTGTTGAGTAGGAGGATACCATTGAGAAAATCTCCCATAAAGTTGAGCAAAAAGTAAAAAAGATGGAAAAGAGGAATGAAAACATAAGATAAAAAGAAGATCAGTGCAAGAGATCCAATACCCAAATAGCAGAAGAGAGAATGAAGAAAATAGAGGGGACAAGATCAATGAAATAATCTAAGAAAATTTCCCAAGCTGAAGTCCATAAATTGATAGACTGAAACGGATCACCAAGTGCTTACCACAATGGAAAAATATTCACACATTACTAAATAAGGCACATTACTGGGGAACTTCACAAAGTTAGGGGAAAAGAAAAGTTTCTTTGAGGTTCCAGAGAGAAAACACAGGTGATTTAGAAAGGATTAGAATTTCCCAGCAGTAACATAGGAACTAGAAGACAACTGAACAACGTTTTCAAAATTCTGAAGAAAACCTATTTTCCAAACAAGAATCCTAGAGCCAAGCAAATCATCAATTAAATATGCAGGTAAAATAAAGTCATTTTAAGACATTCAGGGTTTCAAATTGTTGAATCCCCATGCACCCTTCCTTTTTCAAGAAACTCTTGGAGGTAGTGCTCCTACAAAATAAGGAAATAACCAAAAGAAACAGAGGATACATGAAAGCAGAAAGTAACTTAGGAAAGAATAAAGGGAGATCTCAAAACACAGCTTTGCACCATTTGAAAAGGGCAACCAGTTCAGTCTGGAGCAATAAGATTCAAGAACTAGGATGTTGAGCTTTGTCATCAGCAGAATTGTACCATTGTACCATCTTTTAACCTGAGGACAGAGTGCCTAGGTAAGGCTGGCCCAGAGTCTCATCTACATCTGCTTCACCCTGATCATGTGCCAATCAAATTCTAGCTCTCCCTTCATACCAGGTACCTGGCCCAGCTGAAGACATTCATTTCACTCTATGGAAGTATGCTTCTTTGATCTACTCCCAAGAGTTGGAGGGAGTCTGTAGGTGCTTAGGAGAAAAAATACAAAGAAATCCACTCTCTCGACCCAGATAGCTCCTGGTCATCTAGTCCCTCCTCACCCTAAGCCCTGCTTAGGCTCCCTGGTTCCAGAGCCCTGGGCCTCGCATCTCATTTATGGTCTTGTCCATTAACTTTTCCTGGAGGGTTCAGGAAAGCTACAGCAGCACTATGATCCAGAGCCTCTGTCCCCGCCCCCCTTCCCAGGCGCCTTCATCTAATAGTGGCGATATTATCCTTCTCTTACCCAGCTAGGTTTATGCTTCATACTCAGTTTTTTCTCCCAAACTGAAACAATATGGTACTTAGGGATATACACATAGGTTAAAACACTCTAAGGGGAAAATAAGGAAATATTTGACACAATAATATCTGGGAGGAAAGGAAGGCATCCAATTAGGAAGGGGCACATGAGGGCTCCTAAAGTCCTGGCATTATTTTATTTCCTTACCTGGGTGGTAAGCTCACAAGCGTTTACATTATTATTGCTTTTATTAAAATTGAACATATGTGTTTTATATGTGTTCACAGACACACAATAAGCATATAGACGGGAAATAACATAATCCTAATACCTAGTCACACATGTTAACATTTCCAGGTATTTTCTATCTGTGCACTTGACATAATTGAGATCATCCTATACATACATTTTTAAATTGTTTAATATGGTAACTTATCTATAACACAAAATTTCCCATTGTAACCTCTCACAGATGTACAATTAATGGTATTAATTACATTCACAATTTTGCGCTATTATCACCCCCATCTATTACCCTACTTTTTCATCACCCTAAACCAAAACTCTGTACTCATTAAGCAATAAATCCCTATTCCCACGCACCCCCAGTCCCTGATAACTTGTAATCTGCTTTCTGTCTCTGTGTATTTACTTATTCTAGGTATTTACTATAAGAGAAATCATACAATATATGTCCTTTGTGTCTGGCTTATTTCACTCAACACGATGTCTTCAAGTTTCATCCATGTTGCTGCATGTCTCAGAACCTCATTCCTTTTTATGGCTGAATAATATTCCATTGCATGAATAAAGCATATTTTGTTTATCCATTCATCTGTTGATGGATGGTTGCTTCTACTTTTTGTCTGTTGTGGATAATGCTCCTATTAACATTGCTATGCAAATATCTTCTTGAGCCCCTTATTTAATTATTTTAGGTATATACCTAGAAGTATAATTGCTGTATCATATAGTAATTCTATGTTTAACTTTCTGAGTAACCATCTAACTGTTTTCCACAGTGGCTGTATCATTTTCCATTCCTATCAGCAATGCATAAGCGTTCCTCTTTCTCTGACTCCTTGCCAACACTTGTTATTTTCTGGGTTTTTAATAAGAGCCATCCGAGGGGATATAAAGTGATATATCACTGTGGGTTTTTTAATAAAGATTTATTTTTTATTTATTACATATTCCCCCCTTTCTGCTTGTTCTTGTTGTGTTCATTTTTGGGTTCTTCTGTGTCTGCTTGTCTCCCCCCACTGCGGTGACCCACCAAGTCAGCTCACCACGCAGCGGCCTGCCTGCTCGCGGAGGTTTGCCCTGCCCACGGGGGCTTGCCCTGCCTGCGGCGGCTTGCACTGCCCGTGGTGGCTTGCCTTCTCAAGGCAGTCTGCCTGCTTGAAGAGGCCCCGGGAACCAAACCCGGGGCTTCCTACGTGGTAAACCGGAGCCCTACCAATTGGGCTACAGCCGGCCCCTATCATTGTGGTTTTTATTTGCATTTCCCTAATGGCTAATGATGTTGAGGGTCATTTCATGTGCCTATTGGTCATTTCTTTGAGAAACTGTCTTTGCCCATTTTTTTAATATTTATTTTATTTATTTATTTCTTCCCCCCTCCCTGCGTCTGTTTGCGCTTGCTGTCTGCTCCCTGTGTCTGTTTGTTGTGTGCTTGTCTTCTTTTTAGGAGGCACCAGGAACTGAACCCAGGACCTCCCATGTGGGAGGGAGGTGCTCAACGGCTTGAGCCACCTCTGCTCCCTACCCATTTTTAAATTGAATTCTTTGTCTTTTTGTTGAGTTGTAGGATTTCTTCATGTATTCTGGATATTAAGCCTTTATCAGATATATGATTTCTAAATATTTTCTCCCATTCTATAAGTTGTCATTTCACTATCTTGATAATGTTGATACCAAAAGTTTTCAATTGTGATGAAGTCTAATTTATATGTTTTTTCTTTTGTTGCTGATGTTTTTGGTGTAAAGTTGAAGAATACATTGCCTAATATGAGGTCCTAAAGATTTTCTTCTAAGAATTTTATAGTTTTAGCTCTTATATTTAGGTCGTTGATCCATTTTGACTTAAATTTTCTATGTGGTGTGAGGTAGGGGCCCATTTTCATTCTTTTGCATTTGTATATCCAGTTTCCCCAAAACCATTTGTTGAAGAGCTTATTCTTTCCCTATTGAGTGACTTGACAACCTTGTTGAAAATGAATTGGCTAGCAGAGTAGGTGTAGTTCAGTGGTTGAGCGCCTGCTTTGCACCTACGAGGTCCTGGGTTCAATTCTCATTACCTCCAAAAAAAAAAAAAAACCAATTGGCCATAGATTTGTAGGTTTATATTTGAACTATCAATTCTATTCCACTGGTCTATTTGTCTTTATGGCAGGACAACACTGTTTTGATTACTGTCGTTTGGTAGTAAGTTTTTAAATTGTGAAGTGAGTCCTCCAACGTGTTCTTCTTTTTCAAGATGGTTTTGGCTATTTGGGACTCCTTGCCATTCCATATGAATTTGATTTTTGGCTTTTTTATTTCTGCAAAAAAGACTGCTGGAATTTTTATCATAATTGTGTTGATTTGGTTAGTATTGACATCTTAACAATATTAAATCTTCCAATTTATATAACAGGATATCTTTCCATTTATTTAGATCTTCTTTAATTTTTTTCAGTAATGTTTTGTGATTTTCAGGTTACAAATCTTTTACATCCTTGGTTAAATTTATTCCTATATATTTCATGTGCACACATTTTTGACATATGCCTTTCTTGAGGGACCATTTAACATAAGCATCTTGCATTAATAAATTCTTATCATTTTAGAGACCATGTAATATTCCACTAAAATGTACTTACCAATTATCCTTGAACTGAATTTTTTAAAAAAATTTGGGGTATAGAAATACATAATAGTCATTTACATAGCAACTTTTTATTGATTAATTTTTATTTTTGAACATTTATTATTCTCATATTGTATTCTGAATGCTGTTGAAAATTCAAAGATGAATCAGACCTGGATCCTGCTCTCAAGATATAAAGCACATCATACATTATATACATATATGTGTGCGTGTGTGTGTATGTGTGTATTTTTTAAGGTAGGGCCCAGACCTTGTATGTGGGAAGCTGCCACTCAACCACTGAGCCACATCAGCTCCCCTGAGTTGGGTTTTTTTGTTTGTTTGCTTGTTGCTTGTTTTTTTGTTTTTAGGAGGCACCGGGGACCGAACCTGTGACTTCCCATGTGAGAAGCAGGTGTTCAACTGCTTGAGCCACATCCACTTACTATATATTTTTTAAATAAGCAACTAGAGTACAACCCAGAAGATAGGAAATTTCATAAGAGAAGTACAGTTTTAAGTGCTATGGGAATTCAGAAAAAGAGCAATTGATTACCTTTTGTTTTGCTTATGTTATTTGGAGGACATGGGGAAGCCAATGGATTATACCACTGACACAAATATGAATGGGCTGTGCTGAAAAAAATAAATGTACAACCTTAAATACCCCTGGAGGACCCATTCCCAAATCAGCCACACCATTAGGCTGTGGAAGGAGTACTGGACAAGAGGAAATCTAGGAGATTTCCATTCTCAGAACTTGTCTGGCTCCAGCCATATAATCTTGGGTAAGGTACAGCTCCTTTCTGGACCTTTTTTTTTGGGGGGGGGGAGTAGCCAGGGATTGACCCCACAAGTTCGTATGTGAGAAGCCAGCGCTCAACCACTGAGCCACATTGGCTTCCCTGAGTTATTGTTTTCATTTATTTCACTTGATGTTTGTTTTTTTCAGGAGGCACAGGGAATGGAACCCAGGACCTCCCATGTGGGAGGTGAGTGTTTAACTGCTTGAGCCACATCTGTTCCCCTTTCTGGGCTTTTGTCTGTTCTTCTATAAAATGAGAGAGGATTGGACAGGGAGGTATGTAAGATTCTTTCAGAATTAAAGTCGTGTGATTCTAAATCCATAAACATGGAAGCCAGCTTCCTGGCTTTTTCATTGTAAATGGCCCGGCATTTGAAATATCTACAAGCACAGAGAGCCTGTCCCTGGCCAATAATAACAACTGTTTTGGTTTCTTGGCTTCTAAAACAAATACCACACCACAGGTGGATTTAACAACGGAATTTCTTGGCTCATGGTTTCAGAGGCTAGAATGCTCACTTCCTCCTGGGGTCGGTATTTTCTGGCTGGCCAGCAATCTTTGGGATTCCTTGGCTTTTCCATCACATGGCAATGCACATGGTGGCATCTTCTCCTTACTCTTCCATGTTCCATTGACTTCCAGCTTCTGGCTGCTCTCTATGACTTCTTTTTCTGTGTCCAATTTCCTTTGCTTCTAAGAACTTCAGCCATGTTGGATTAAGGCCCACCCTCATGCAGTCTGGGCACCTTAACTAATAACATCTTCAAAGGTCCTATTTACAAATGGATTCACACCCACAGGACCACCAACTTTCCATCTAATCCTCTGAACGAAGCTGGCTTACATATTAAAGTCAATCTTCCCTTGTTTCAAAGAGCACAACTCTCTTGGAATAACATGAACTGAACCTTTGTGTTAGTGGAAGATATCTGAAAACGCTTCACTCCACCACAAATATTGTCAAAACCCCACCTTCCTTCAAGGTCCAGCTCAAATTCTACCTCCTCAATGAATCCTTCCCTGACTACTCTCCAGTAAACCTCCCTCTCTAACCTTCCAGGGTACTTTGTAACTGCCCTCCAGCTATTATTCTGTCTCTTCTTAGAGCTATTTATGCCCATTTCTTTTCTCCCCTGTACACAATAAGTTCTTGGGGACAGAGACTTGTCTCTGGAGGGCCTGTAAAATTCTAGGTGCCCCATAATAATAAATAAATAAATTTTGGAAGGCTGCTTTTTAAAAATTCTTTGCTTTTATATTCTGCATCAAAAATACTGTTTGTCTCTATAATTAAGTTATGGACTTTCACCCAAATCAAAGGTTCTCAAATGGCAACACATCTGCTTGTCCATAATTGCCATAGTTGGGAAATGAGAGCATGACTGCCTCTGCTGTGAGCAAGATGCCTGATGACTCCAGTCATAGATCTGATATTTGCTTTGAGGTCTGGATTAAGGTACGTTTGGGCTCTAAAAATAACTATGTATGTTTACTGAGGATATGTAATTTGTCAGACACTAGCCTAAGCGGTTTACATGCATGTCTGACTTAATTATCAC
Organism: Chaetophractus vellerosus; assembly: GCA_004027955.1. Lineage (NCBI taxonomy): Eukaryota > Metazoa > Chordata > Mammalia > Cingulata > Chlamyphoridae > Chaetophractus > Chaetophractus vellerosus. Next base: position 7,375 of record PVKH010012507.1, read on the forward strand.
AGTAACACTATGTGGTAAAAACTACTTAGTTTCCTCATTTTACAGTTGAAGGAACTGAGTCACTTGCCCAGGGTCAACCAGGCTAATTCTATGGAGGAATTAGGACTCCATCCCAGATCTGTCTAATTCTAAAGTTCATCTTCCTTGTCTCTGGGCAATGCTGCCTCTTGAGAAATAAAACTACAAAATCTAAATCTTGATCTCCAACTCTCAGTTCCATATTGCAAAGTTAATTTCTGCATCAAATAGCTAACTATTGTGAATATACATTGCTGTTGATAAATACAAAAGAACATTAGATCATATTTAGAACAGGAAAAAATCTATAATTTCACTATGTAACAATTACTATCAGTCTTTTCCCATCTGTATACTTTAAAAAGAATATATATATATATTTTTTGAGTCAACTGTATATGTGTTTTTTTAACAAATCAATTTTATTGATTCATATAAAGAAAGCATACAATTCATCCAAAGTGTACAATCAATGGTATTTGGTATAATCACATAGCCTACATTGATCACGTCAATCATTATTAGAGCATTTTCATTACATCAGTAATAGTAACAATAATAAACAAAAAACAGGCAAACAAATTCTTCACCTCTCAAATTCTCTCTGTTTCCCCTGCTGTACATAGCTGCTCTTCCTGGCTATTCTTGCACAGTTATTTATTTATTTATTAGGCAGCTTTATTGAGATATATTCACATACCATACAACCTATCTAAAAGTGTATAATCAATGGCTTTTAGTATAATCACAATGTTGAGAATTCATCATCACAAAACATTTTAGAATTATTTAATCACTCCAAAAAGAAAAACTCCACACCCCTTAGCATGCCTTCCCTTGTATATGTGCTTTTAAACAAAGAAGTCTGTTTAGTGGTAGGGTAAAGGCAAGGGAGGCGTTGAAGACAAACTTCAGATATTCCACAACTTTGCCTGGGTCTCATCTGGCATCAGTTGGAAACCTGAAAATATGACAAAGATAAAGTGTAATTAACAAGGAATTGACTTCTTGCAGACCCAAAGACAGCTTGTATGTTGCAGGGACTCCTGGATGAAAACAGGGGGCAGAAGTTAACAGCACTGGTTTTACCTTGAGTGTCATATGTTATGTCTAAGGCTGCTGAATGCGTAGCAAAGAGTAAAATATAATTTACTAGAAACTGTAGACTTTTAGCTGCATTCTTAATTGTTCAATTATTGGCAATCGATTTTTCCAAGAAAGACCCTAAGCAAATATTTCTCTCCTCTCTCTCTCTCAATCTCTCTCTGCTCTCGCTCTCTCTGGTAAGCAGACCAGAATAATGGTTCCCAAAGGTGTCCATGGAACCTGTGAATTCCTGGAACCTGTGAATATGTCACCTTGCATGGTAAAAGGGGACTTTGCATGTGATTAAAGGTAAGGACTTTGAGATGGGGAGATTATGCTGGATTATACAAATGGGTCCAATCTAATCACATGAATGCTTAAGAGTGGAGACTTTTTACCTGCTGTGGTTTTAGAGAGATGTGACTACTAAGGAAGGGTCAGAGAAAGAACCAGGGAGATGACAGCATGAGAAGGATTTGATCTACCTTTGAAGATAGAGGAAGGGAGTGCAGGGCAGCCTCTAGAAGCTGGAAAAAGCAAAGAAGTGAATTCTCCCCTGGAGCCTCCAGAAAACAACACATTCTTGCTAACATCTCAATTTTAGCCCATTGAGAGTCATGTCAGACCCTAGATCTACAAGTGTAAAATATAGCAGTGCAACTGGGAAAAGACTTTGAGCAAAAGGGGCGAAAAGGTAAAGACAAATGAGTCTAAATGGCTAAGAGACTTCAAAGTGAGTCGTGAGGTCATTCCAGAGGTTACACTTATGCACGTCTCAGCAGGATCTCATTGACAGCCAAAGTAGACACTACCCCAAACAACAAAAAAAAAAGACAATGGAAGGGGAGCGAATGTGGCTCAGTGACAGAGCACCAGCTTCCCACATACAAGCTCCCAGTCCTGGTATCTTAAAAAAAAAAAAAAAAAAAAAAAAGTAAACTAATTCATTGTCTCTCTCTCTTTCTCTCCCTTTCAGTCAATTGTGTCTTTATGCACTAGTATATGTGACTACTCTATGCTGGATTCTCCAGTCCTTTATGTATCTGAATTCCTCAAACTGAGACCACCTTTCCAGGCTCAGTCACTACCGCAAGTTCCTTGGACTTCAACCTCAGATCCTCAAACCCACTCATCTTTTGAAAACAAGATAAAGAAACAGAAATCTTAGGAGTTCCCCTTGGCACTGACAAAAAGGACTGATGACAGAAATCTTGTTTGTCTTGTTTAACGCTGAACTCCCAACACCTGGAACAGTGCCTGGCACGTAGTAATAGCTCAATAAAGATATATTGATTGATTTGCTTGATTGATGAATGGTGATTTAGAAACTTTTATCTTCTTCCCAGGCCATGTACTGGGAGCTCTTTGCTGCTTCTGACTCTTTGAGTCTCACCATGACCCATCTTCCTCCAAGGATAGAGGTGAATGCAATGAGCCCACTAGGGTGAAGTTGAGGTTGAAATGGAGCCAGGAGCAGCTCTGCTTGTCCCATGAGGACTTTGCCTAAGCATAGCTTACTTTATGCATGGTGATGCATATATGAAACTTGTTTAGTCATTCATTCAAACAAAGATTAAGAGCTTACTATGTGCACTACTCTGACACATTCCAAGGACACAAAGATACATAGGACATGGTCCCTTGCCATCTCAAAGTTGACAACCTATGAATGACTCCTAACTGTCTTACACTGGGGTAGACACTCTTTTACATACAATGATCTCATTTAAATCTTAGAACAGTGATCCAGAGTAATGGGCATTGTAGTCCCATTTTATGAATGAGGAAACTGAAACTCAGAAAGTTAAAAACTATACAAATGGCAAGTAAATGGTTTATGTCAGGCTTAGCTCCAAGCCTCTCTGGCTCCAAAAACCAATAATAACTACTAACATAGTAAAGTGACTTCGAGTTCACAAAGTGCTTTTTATCACACATTATCTTACTCCTCCAACAAGTTTATGAAATAGGCATTACTATACCCATTTTACCAAAGAGAAAACTCACACTCAATCTATTTGCCTGTCACAAAGTCCTTAAGTGACAGAAACAGAAATGGAACCTAGATCTTTTTACTCCAGGCCCATTCCCTTCAACTCGTTCATGTTTTTATGAAACTCTGAATTCTGCACACTTGCTGTGCCTGTGAGAGTATGAACTAATACCTTGACAAAGACACATATGAAAATACAAAGTAAGGCAAACAGTACTCCTAGAGCTGAAGCTCATGCCCAGATGAAAAGTATTAGAGCTGTGTTTACTATGTGCTGTCAATTATAATCACTCACTTGATCTGGGGCCAGCAATTTCATGCCTCTTCTTAAATGTGCTCAGTGTCTCTTGCACATTTTTATGATATTTCATTTAAATTGTATACAAAAAGTGTATGTTCATTGTGGAAAAATTGAAAAAAGAAAAGGAAAGCCTAGAAAATGCAAATATTCAAAGAGATAAAAATAAATTTTTAGGAGGTACCGGGGATCAAACTCAGGACCTTGTACATGGGAAGCAGGTGCTCAACCACTTTAGCTATATCCACTCCCCAGTGAGAGTTGGTTTTTTCATTTATTTATTTGTGTGTTTGTTTGTTTTTAGGAGGTACCAGGGATCAAACCCAGGACCTCATACATGGGAAGCAGGTGCTCAACCACTTCAGCTACATCTGCTCCCCCAAAATAATTTTTAAAGTATCTGTATAACTCCATTACCTAGAGATAATTACTATAAACTTCCTGGTGTACATATGACCTACCATACTTTTTCCATTCACATATGGTATTTGATTTGAAATGATGACTATGTTTTGGGATATGAAATACCTCTGAAGTGAGGTGCCTACAAAGTGTACTTCTAAAGGTTAAATGGATAACCAAACCCCCTAGGTCGGGGAGTAGCGGCAGACATTCACCAGAAGGAGAACTGGTACTTCTGATTCCCCCCTCAGGGACCCTCCCACCAGATCCTACTTCCTCTCAGTAACCATAATGCATATTCTCTCTGACATGTTGTCCTTCACCCAGTAATTCGAGGATTAAGGAATCCTAACAGAGCTCCAAGGACAAGGGTGGATATTAAAGAATTGTCCCCTCCTGTCTCCTTTGTTGAAAATCTGAGTAATTTCACTACAATAAGTATATATGTACTCATTAGATTTAGAAGTTTGAGAAAAAAATATTTTTAAAGACTATTTCTTGCACTACAGATATATAATTTAAAGGAACAATATTATTATTCTTGTTGGGGAGGTGACAAGGATGGAACTTCAAGTGGGCAAGTGGGCATTTTTTGTATATGTATGTATGTATTATTATTATTATTAAAGTCCATGGTTTAATTTAAGGTTCCATGTAGTGTAGTTTCATGGATTTTTAAAATTTTTATTCTGTTACCATAAATATAATCTAATATCTTCCATTTTAATCATACTCAGATTTATAGTTCAGTGTTGTTAATTGTATATGTATTTTTTGTTGTTCTTTTTCAGGAAGGGTGGGTTCAGTAGCAGACTAAACTCTAGGAAACAGTCTGAATAATTTGGTATAGTTTTCTTAGGCTGTGTGGTAGGGATAGGACAGCAGTGGACACAGCTTCTTCTCTTTTTAAATGCCCACCTCCTAGATGTTGCTAGACATTTCAAAGGTGTATTCAACTATAGCTCAAACAAGTGGTGGCCCTGAGTATAGTTGCAATTTTAATGGCTCTTCAATTAAAATAACATGGCATCTTGAACATTTTCTACATTTGGAAGAAGCCCAACTTTGTTCAATACTTTAATGTTATAATGGTGTTCAACAAAGCTCTGTCTGACTTGTTATGTTTTACAATACAAATGACAGGTCCATGATTAGCCTTTATGCTAAAAGTTCTTCTTCCCTTCCAATAAAACCTCTTTGGCCTTTGGTGAGTGCATTAACATCAGATCTGGCCTGGGCCAAAAAAAGGTTTTGATGGTTATCAGGGTTACTTAAGATGGCTAGTGATGAGAGAAGGAATATGTGAACATTCTTTAAGGGTAATGATCGTGTCTTTACTCTTTTCTAAGAGTAAAGCATCTAGGACAACAAGGACAGGCCCGTGGCAGGTCACTGAGTGAATGAATGAATGAACAGATAGATGAAAGTTCCATACTTACCAATGTGGGAAGACTTTGTAAAGAAGTTCAGGACTCAGGAGCCCCTGAAAGCAAACAGGGAGCCAGTGCACAGCATCGATGGAGAAGTTATGTAAGTAAGCTTACTACTGACCATGTGGTTATGCCCTGAACTCACCCATCCAGACCCATCTCTGCCACAAAAAATGTGGCCTTCAGCAAGTGGCCTTCTTATGTCTAAAACATGGGATCAAGATGGGGATGGGGACCAGGTAATTTCTGAAGCTTTTTCAGAGCTACTGCCAGCACTTTGGGGCCCTTCACAAGATGCCCTTCCCTGATGTTCTCCTGTGCCCACCAAGTTCATGTACACCCCATGAAAGTAGCGTCCACTGAAGATCTGCCCAGAATCCCTGCTTTCCCACACCACCTCCCAGCTCTCCAACGAGATCTTCCTTTCACCATCCAACCAGCCAACCAAAGTGCTGATGCTAATCAGTAATCTAGAGGTTGCAATTCTTAGACTTGTATGAAAACAATTCTCTGAGGATTGAGTTTAAAATGCAATTTCCTGGGTCCAGCCACAGAAGAGCCTACTCAGTAGGTCTTAGAAGGGGCTCCAAGATCTAACAACAACAACAAAAAAAAAAAAAAAAAAACCCTAAAAGATTCTGATGCTGGTGATTCAAAGGGATACAAAGATCAAATTCAGTGGGACCATGAACTTGAAGGGGAAAATATAATTTTTGATTGATTTGCACTGGAATTTAACATTCCCTTCACTTTTGCATGTAGGCAACAACCCAGTGGTGATATTACCTATGAGTTTGTCACCAACAGAAATCACAGATATTGCTACAGCACATCACTGTTGCTGCAGTTATCTTGAAATATCATTTACACTCATCACTACTTTGAAATTATGGTTGTTATTAGATCTGTCATTTCACCTGGCTATTTAACAGGTTGAAAGAGAAGCACGTATATTACTATATCACTATTTTAGAAAAGATTTTGATAATGTTTTATATTATTGGTTTCCTTTGTAACACTATGTATTTTATTTTATGCATCTAAAAATATTGAGAGGGGGTCTATAGGCTTCACCAGACTGCCAAAGTGGTCTTGGTATATGAACAGTTAAAGGACTCTGCCCCAAACAGAACTAGTTACCAAAGAACAAAAAAAGTTTCTGTCACCCTTCAGCTCCCCATTTTTTCCTCTCTTGGCCCTCCCAAAAAACTAACCCTTCGGCGGAGTGGTGTTCTCCCCAAGGATTACCGAAGCCTTCCCAGGGCTAAAGGAGATGCAGCCACTGTGCCCTGAAAGTGATCTTGGGAAAGTGTTAGGAGAGGCAGGATTCTCCTGAACCCCCCTTTAGCCTGGAGAACTTATCCTTTTGTTTTCCCAGTAAAACTGAGCCACCCTTCCTAGTTAAAAATCCACTGTTTGATATAAATATTGACTTGAGGGGTTAAGAAAACCATACTTTAGATGAACAGAAACTTCCTGGAGTGGGTCACTAAACACCCATCAGAAACAAACTCAGAGAAAGAAGTGGAGAGCTGGGACTGTCTGCTGTGCTATGGGCTGGCACCGCCATCCTTACTGATTACTTATTTATAGGCTGGCTCAAGAGTAAATAGGGTGGGCATATCCTTTTGGAAAGAGAAGCAAAAGATACAAGGCCATAGGAGCTGGCCACCTGCCCGAGGTCACAGGGTATCTGAGCAATGCCCACCATTAGCAAGTCCCATGTACTTTATAGACTCCTAAGTAGCTGATGAAAGGTCTATCCAGTTTACAAATGAGGAAGGAGCCTGGAACATTGGCATCCTGGCCCCTGGAGAATTGCCACGACTGAAATGGACCGCACCATCCGCACTGGTCCCTCCCTGTTAAGAGCGCCTGGGGAGCTGCAGAGTTTATCCACGCATCCACAGCGGGGAAGGAATCAGCATTCCTGGGCTCGCCACTCAAAGAAAATTAATGACCAGGCCAGAGGCGTCCTGGGGACTTGCTCCCGCAGTCCTAACACCCAGCGCGGGATTTCCAGGCTGGGGAAATGCCACACCTTCTGGCTTTGGATCAGACTGGGATTCCTTAGAAAGTTGGGGGTCTAACCAGCGGCCATAAATCTTGGAGAACCTTCGCCGTTTTACAAGGGAGTTCGCGGGGGCTACCCCTCTCCTCTCGCGGTCTATTTACAGCGCCAAAATCTCCGTGTTAATGGACCTGGGATAATGGTGTTTACTTAACCGTGATAAAGCGCTCAGCTTCCTGGGGGAGCGGCTGTAAAATGCCCTGGGGGTGGGAACAGGGCCTGCTGTAAAGCGGGTGCTGGAAGGGTGGGGGAACCAGGTTCTCTTCCAGGCCGCCCTCCCCCTTCACCCCCGTGGCCTGGTTGTGCAGCCCAGGCCTCTCGGGCGAGCACAGTTCCCACATAAATCACCAGCGCCAGAGTCTCGGGAAAAGGCGCATTTTTCATTGCCGGCTGCAGGGCAACTCCCGACAGCGAACGAGAAACAGAAGTTGTCTTTAGATAAACCGTTTACCGGAGCGCGCGTCCTGGCAGCGCGGCCCGCAGGGCACAGGGCAATGGGGGCCTGGCGCTGCGCCCCCGCCAGTCCAACACCTCGCAGGGGCCTCCAAGAAACACCCGGAGCCTCCGAAGGGCTGGACCCACCTCTTCCCACCGGAGGGGAGAAAGGGAGCCAAGATGGAAGGAAAGGGAGAACTTCATGGTCTGGGGAGATTGGAGAAGCGGTGCGTGAGAAGACTGGTGTCCAAGGCTGGGATTCCGACTCCACAGTGACCAGCTGTGATCTGTGGCAAGTGTCTTTACCCCTCTGAGCATCAGAAATCTTCAGTTGTAAAACGAGTGTGTGTGTGTGTGTGTGTGTGTGTGTACACGACCTTCCTAATCCGTATTCAAAATAGGTTAAATCAAGTGCGGTTTGTATAATCTGTAATGCCAACGTTATCAACCCCTGTTCCGTGGATGGGCCTAAGCGGTTCCAGGAAGCTCCTGGAACTATTGGCAAAAGGGTTGCATATGGCCATGCACATTTTTTCGAGGAAAGCTTACATAGGTCTTCGAATCTCAAAACGTTGAGAACCACCGCGCTAGTTCTGTCCTCGGACTTCATAGTTATGGTTCTGGCTCTTCCCCTAAATAGCTGTTAGACCTTGCCCAAGTTACTCAAGCCTCCTGCTTCCTCTTCTGTAAAGTGGGATAATAGTCGGGGGTAAAAACGCTCGGCACCGTGCCTGGCACTTAGTAAAGGCTAAGAAAAGTTGACTATGTTTACGCCTCAGCCCTAGCCCTGTAGTTAGATTTGTACAGGCTTCACTCCAAACCCAAGACGTCCAGACCTAGACGTCTCAAGCCGAAGGCCGCCAAGAGCCCCGCAGCCCTCTTGCGGGCGAGCATCTCGCACGTCGCCAGATGGAGGCCTTTTCACAGCGTCCGTCGGGTGACCGGGTCCGCAGTGGGCGAGCGAGTGCGCCCCCAGGGCCAGGCGCTGCACCTCCCCAGTTTGGGAAACTGTGGGCTGGCCCGGTGGCCGCCGCTTGAAGGCGGCTCTAACCCCGCCGGCCGCCAGGCGCCCCGGGCTCAGCCATAATCCGGATCTGGAGGCTGAACCTCTAAATCGGCCGCTACCAACAGGGGAAATCAAAGCGGCCGCCATCCTGGTAGCTCCGGGTCTTGTTTACTTGTTGACATGTGCGCACCCAAACAGAAAGACCTCGCGTTTGCAATCGGCCTTGCGGCGAAGAGGGGTAGGGCCCGGGAGGGCCAGGCTTCCTATCGCGGCCGGGCACGCTTCCTTCCCTCCCAGGGTCAGAGGTCCGGCCGGCAGAGGCCCGCTCCCCCTTCCCTCCAGGCCCACCCCGCGCGGCGTCCTGGAGCCCCGCTCGCAGCCTCGCTACCCCCCTTCCAGCTCGCCATCCATTAGTGTAATCCCCTGTCCAAACACTGCGGCCGGGACGGCCAGACGTTGATGTAAACAGACCAGGGGGGACAATTCTAACGATATAAATAAAATAACCATTAATAGCGCAAATTGTTCGATGAGCCAAAGGCCGAGCAGCCGACACCCTGGTCTCGTCCGGGTTTGTGTACACAGCGTGGACGCCACGCATCCATCAGGTAAACCGGAGGTTCTTGTCGCGGCCGAAATCTAAATCCAGGGAAGGTGGGGTCGTCGCAGGCGCTTCAGCGAAGACCTGGCTCCTGACACGCAGCGGCCACAACAGACACCGGCTCCAGACCGACGCCCACGCCGCGGTCACAGCGCACCCGCCCCAGCCCTCCCCAAACCAGCGAAACCCGAGGCTCCCCGGCTCCCCTGGAAAAGCTCCCGCACCTGTGCGTCCAGTCACAGCCTACCGGCGACATCCGCAGCCTCGGTGCTCACAGGGATCCAGACCTCACACCCAGACACGGGAAAAGTCAGCCTCCGCCTGTCCTGGGGTCAATAATAATAAACTAACTTTTACAGAGCGTTTATTGTGCCAGGCACCGCGCTAAAGTGTTTCACAGAGGTAATCTTTAATCCTCAATGCAAACTTCTGGGTGGCACTTTTGGTATTCTCGGTTCAACACATCGAAAAAGCAGGGCTGGGAGATGTAAAGAATTCTCTCCTACACAAAGAATGGAGACAGGATTTGAACCC
>PVKH010012508.1:0-17239 GCA_004027955.1 Chaetophractus vellerosus
TGCCTTCTCGAGGCGGTCTGCCCACTCGGGGAGGCCCCGGGGACCGAAACCGGGGCCTCCCATGTGGTAAACCTGCACCCTACCAACTGGGCTACAGCCGGCCCCCAGAACATTCTTATATTTATACTATTAACCACGATCTTTATCCACCACTGAAATCAGTTATACATTCCTTATATTATTCTCTAGCTTCTTTTCAATTGACATTTACGTTCACAGACTATCCCTTTCATCCACAAATCATTATAAATCAGCAGTGTTAGTTATACTCACTGTATGTTACCAGCACCTCTATGAATTTCTTGCAGCATATTAGAGGAAAACCAATGTTCTGGACTCTTCTAAATTACTAGATGAGAGACGAGAGAATTTTATGTAGTTGGGGAATGAATGAAAGCCAGTCAGGCTACATTCTAAAGGAGAGGAATAATTAATACCAATCATTTTCCTTATTTCTCTGACATACTTTTCTTTCTTCCTAGCACCTGGAATGGATAAAAGTGGCAGTTTTTATTTCTTCCCATGAGGTTGTATAACTGGAATGAGAACCATGAAACTAATCTAGAGTAGGACATTTCTAAGGACCTGGGATGGCATTGGGCAGTACCAGGAGGATCTGAAGGAATATTTGAGGGCACAGAGCTGTGAAAAACTTTGCCAGTAGAAGGATTTGTGAAAAATAATTTATCAGAAAGACCAGCAGAGAAATCTTTTAAATTATTTTAGGCAGTGGAAAAGTCGTCTTGATTCAAATTAAGCAAAATCTACATTGAAGAGAAATCAATGTCTTAAATATGAAATATTACTAATACCCTACTGTAAATTCAGAGAACACATGAAAGGAGATACCTTTTTAATATTTTAACTATGGTAAAATACTTATAAAACTTTTGCACTCATCTCTAAAAATTGCTATGATTCTGAAACTTGATAATATCCCAAATATGGAACAGTTTCAATAAAAAAATAACACTTGAGAATAAACCAGATGTACACAAGGAAGAAGACTTGAGAGTGGAAAAGTGCCATTGACAAAAAAATTACATACGTACAGATTACCTTGATAAACATAAGAGCCACTTAAAGTTCAGACTTTGAGAGTGCTATACTGAGTGCAATAAAAGTTGGATTTCATTTATATGGACAACAGAACCTAACTTTCTTCTTCACCTCAAGATTCTATACAACTGTTCCTGAATTCCAGCTCTCCGGATATCCGAATGTCAAAGAGTCTTACTCCAAATAGATGGGCTGATATCCAGTGAGCACTACTTATAAAGCAATATGCACACTGTTTTCTTTTCTCACAGTGAGGTAAAATCAGGTCGTTTTGGAAGAGGAGAAGCCACACTGCATCTCTGCTACACAAGATTACTCTGTCCTTGACTTTTGAGTCTTTCACACTCCCTTCTTCTCAAGCACTTTTTATTGAGTCTTATCCCACTTGGATCTTCTTGTGGACACATTTCACTCAATGCTTCTCCTCTTCCTTTTGTCCCTTTTCCTGTGTTGACTTCGGGAGAGTATGTAGGCTTTCTTGTTCTTCCTGACTGGTTCTGCTGTATCTGATGAGGGAAAGGAAAAGGAGCAGGAAAGTTTCCATCTAAACACTCATGTCTTGCAGGAGCAACAGCCAGACAGGACTTTTAGCAGTGGCAGCTTTCTGAGTTTATAAGACCTTCACTTCTACACTAGCACTTCAATCATGAGCCTTCATCCATTTGGGCCCATTACTCTCCATTACAAATGCTTGTGCCTTCTGCAGCTTTGAGCTAGTTTGTTTTTTTGTGTGTTTGCTTGTTTTTTGTTTTTTTCAATTAGAGCTTTTCCCTTTGTTTTCTCCTGTTGGTTGTTTGAAATTAAATTCAATATGAATAAGAGAGGAAAATATACAACTTTGAATTTGGAGGAAAAAATGAAGGTCCTAAGTAGAATTGAAGCTGGACGATCTCTTAAAAGTGTAATGGATGAATTTGGAATCAGTAAATCAACATTTTATGACATTAAAAAGAATAAGAAATTGATTTTGAATTTTGTATTGAAGGAGGACATGCCATTGGTAGGGGCTGAGAAGAGAAAGAGGACAACAGGAGCTAAATATGGCGATGTGGATGACGCAGTCTACATGTGGTACCAACAGAAATGCTCAGCTGGTGTCCCTGTCAGAGGTGTGGAGCTTCAGGCTGCTGCAGAGAGATTTGCACAGTGTTTTGGACGAACAGACTTCAAAGCTAGTACTGGTTGGCTCTTTAGGTTTCGAAATAGGCATGCAATTGGCAACCGAAAAGTATGTGGAGAACAAGTCCTAAATTCAGCTTCAGAAAGTATTGAGCCATTTCAACAAAAACTGTCTATAATGATCAAAGAGGAGCAACTGCGTCTAGCTCAGCTGTACAGTGGGGATGAGACTGACCTCTTTTGGAAGTCAATGCCAGAAAACACTCAGGCAAGCAGAAAAGATATCTGCATGCCAGGGAGGAAAATAAACAAAGAGCGGCTGTCTGCCCTTTTATGTGCAAATGCAGATGGGACTCATAAGTTGAAGTCAATCATTATTGGAAAATCAAAGCTGCCCAAAAGTGTGAAAGAGGATACAAGTGCATTACCTGTGATATATAAACCCAGTAACGAAGTTTGGTTCACCAGAGAGCTGTTTTCAGAATGGTTCTTTCAAAATTTTGTTCCTGAGGTCAGGCATTTTCAACTCAATGTTCTAAGATTCCATGAAGAAGAAGTCAGGGCATTGTTAATTCTGGACAATTCCCCAGCTCACTCTTCTGCTGAATCACTAACCAGTGAAGACGGTCGAATAAAATGCATGTTCTTTCCCCATAACACCTCATCCTTGATTCAACCAATGACTCAAGGTGTGATCCTGAGCTGTAAACGACTTTATAGGTGGAAGCAACTTGAAGAAAGCCTTGTGATTTTTGAAGAAAGTGATGATGAGCAAGACAGAAGAGAAAAAGGAATTTCTAAGATTAAAACTTATAACATAAAAAGTGCAGTTTATAACTGGGCAAAGAGTTGGGATGAAGTAAAACAAATAACCATAGTAAATGCATGGGAAAATCTTCTTTACAAAAAGGAACCTGAATATGACCCTCAAGGCTTAGAGGATGGGGATTATAGAGAAATTCTTGAAAAATATGGAGAGTTGGAAACTAAGTTGGATGCTGATAGAGTGTGGTTAAATGGGGATGATGAAGAAAAGGGCTGCCTCCCAAAAACAAAAGGTGGGATTACAAAGGAAGTTGTTCTACAAGGAGGAGAAGCTAATAAAGAACATCAGCATACTGCTAAAGTTAAATTATCTGCTGTAAGAGAGAGTTTGGACTACCTTCTTGATTTTGTGGGTGCCACACCTGAGTTTCAAAAGTTCCATTTCACACTGAAAGAGATGCAACAAGAAGTCATCAAGAAACAGTTTCAGAGTAGAGTCCACTCTAAATTTGGTAGCTTTTTGAAACCTAGACTTCATAATATTAAGGATTCCTTCAACATGCCTTCAACTTCTGGTTCTAGTAATTAGATTTCATATTTAAAGATTTCTGCACTTATATGATAATATATAATGTGGGCCTATTGTGAATTGTCAATATTTTTATCAACTGACCTCATTTTGTATATCAGTGATCATTTATATATTGATTGTAAAATACAGTTTGAAAACAATAAATTTATGTTTCTTTAAATTTATACATATATTTAATATTTCCAATTTTTTTTTCTATTTTAGACAAGGACCCCAAATTCTGTTTCCCAATGATAGCCTCTCAACGTTTTGGTATATTTCATATATTTTTAAAATAGGCACATTACATGTAAATACAATTTTATACTCTATTGTTTGTCTTAATTTATGCTTTGGTGCTTTGGTACTAATAATTAAGTTAGCATGTATTGAGTATTTAGTATAACAGTATTGTATACATGTATTTATTTAGCCCTCATTTTAACCACCCCTCCTTTTTTAATAGATAAGAAAACTGAGGTTTAGAGAGGTTAAGTAACTTGACCAATGTCACACAGCTGGTAAGTGGCAAAGATGAGATTTCAATAATTCTAACTCCAAAGCTCAGGCTTTTAATCATTATGCGTCACTGTTTCTTAGAGATTCCCCTTGTCGTTAAAATCAAAGCACACCTCAAATTTAATGGCTCTATAATAATCCACGAGATCTACTATATCTGTTGAATGAAATAAAACATTCTACTATTGAACAAGTGTTACTTCCTATTTTACAATGTAAATAATATGAGTTTCAAATTATTTCTTTAAGGTAGGTTATTAGAAGTTAAAAAAGTACGAACATTTTTTAAAAATTGATACACGTTGTTAAATTGAAGGTACTTATCTCAATGCACCAATCCCAGCACTGAATATTGTTATGCTATAGTTTTTGCTAATTTTATAACCAAAAGAATGGTATATTTATGGTTGTTCCCCATTTTAGTATAAGATATCAAGTGATATTTGCAAGTAACTAGGAAGTTTTCTCAGCAGCTTTGTTAGGATAATTGGTTCTTTATTGGCTTTTATTGTTTCCTTTCTCATGTATTAAGTACAAGGATCTGTTTCTGAGGTATATATTCTGTTCCAATGCTCTGTCAATAATAGGCAATTATAGTATAGAATTAATGATTAAATGGAGTACTGTTGTCTACTCTGCTCTACATTTTAATCACTAACTGATAACTGTTTTATTTATTTATTTTTAAAGAAGCTTTAGATTACATAAATGTTACATAAAAAATATAAGGAATTCCCATATGCCCCACTCCCTCCCCCTCCCACACTTCCCCACGTTAACAACATCCTTCATTGGTGTGGTACGTTTGTTACAATTGCACCATCTCTGTGCGCCATGGAATCTAAGCCCCCTCTCAATTAGAAGCAGAGTGGGTATCACCATCCCCAAATCATCAAGAATAAAGTTACTATTATTCTACTATAGACTTGTTATTCTAGCAATGGAAGAACTCTTATCATTGATGTTAAGGCAATGGCCACCAGAGGTTCTGAGGGATGGGAGAGGGAAGAATAGGTGTAATATAGGAGCATTTTTGGGACATTGGATTTGTCCTGCACAACATTGCAGTGACGGATACAGGCCATAGTATATTTTGTCATAATTTACCAAATTGTGTGGGACGGAGTATGAACAATAATGTAAACTGTAGTTCATGGTTAGTAGCAGTGATATCTGTTTTAATATCTGATAAGGCCATTGCCCTCCTTACTCTTCATTTTTAAAAATGTCCAAGCTATTCTTTTTTTTTTTTTTTAATTTATTTTTATTTATTTGTTTACTTATTTATTTTTGGTTACATATCACCCCCCTTTCTGCTTGCTCTTGCTGTGTTCATTTCTCTGCGTTCTTCTGTGTCTGCTCTGTCTCCCCCCCTGCTGCGGCGCAGGTCATGGTGCAGGCAGCTCTGCCCCGCTCGTGGGCAGGTCTGCTTCCGTTCCCAGGTGGCTTTTTGCTCCGTTCACAGGCGGCTTTGCTCTGTTTGCAGGCAGCTCGCCCTGCCCGTGGCAGCCTTGCCCTGCCCATGGTGGCTTTTTGCCCTGCCCACAGCGGCTCTGCCCCACCCATGGCGGCTTTGCCCTCTCAGGCGGTCTGCCTGCTCAGAGAGGTCCCTGGAACCGAACCCAGGGCCTCCCATGTGGTGTACCGGAGCCCTTATCCCCTGGGCTATACAGCCGGCCCCTCCAAGCTATTCTTACTATTAATTCTTCCAAATCAATTTTAGCATAAAATTTATTCAAGCCCTCCCCCCTACACACATACACACACCAAATTCCTTTGGGAATTTGTTCATAATTTAAGTAAAATTAATTTGGGAAGAATTGATAATCATGTTATTTCTCTCCATTCAGGTTGTGAATGTGTGTAGTTTTCTTTTAATAGGGACCTCATACTTTTTATTAAGGTTATTCCTAGGTACTTTCATTATCGTGAGTGGGGTCTTTTTAAATAATTACTTATTGCTGAAATTTTCATAATTATAAATCAGGTTGTTTTTATCTTAATTTTATGACACAGAACTTATAGAGAAAATAACACTCCTATCAGGCATCCTTTTTACAGCTTAGGCGCTCTTTATGCTTCTTTGCTTTATTCAGTCTGCAGCCTAGTGGAAGCTGGAAGACCTTTAACATCAAACAACTTGACTTCTTTCTTAAGGAAGATTTATCCAGAATGACAGCAAGCTGGGGGTGGGATAGTAATTCTCCCTGGCTTGGAGTTTTGCCTCCTTGAGACACCTTTCAAGCCTGGGATTGGATGGATTGTGGAAGAAGGTGGTAAGGGAATGTAAGATGAGGACGCTTTTAATTTTAATTTGGGCCCTTGAACCACACATCTTTCTTTATTCTTTTTAAATGGTTATGAATTCCCTGAATGAATGACCATCATTCTCAAAAGTACTCACTGATTCTGGAAACATCGCTGTTCCCTATACATGTATGTACCAGGCGCTGAGCTTGGGGTTGGAGATTCAGACCTGAATAAAAGAAAACGAATAGGAACAAACCACACTTAGATGTGCCACGGGCTTTGAGAGCACTTGGATAGCAGGGCAGGTATCCGAAAGGGGCAGCGGGACTCTTGAGCTGGGCGTTGAAGTTCACTGCGGAAAGGCAGTCCCCGCACAGGCCCCTGCAGGCCCTGGGTGGGCGGCCGCGGCGCTCACGTCCCAGCCCCCAGACTCCTCTATCCTGTGCCCACCCGAGCCGCGCCGCGGGGCCGGGGACGCCGAGGGAGCGGGGAGCCCCGGAGTGCTGGCGCCGCCTTCCCCTCCCCTGCGGCCAGGTGCTCGACCTGAGGAGGGGGCGCAGGACCGAGGCGCGGCGGGCGGAGCCCCCTGGGCGGCTCTGAAGGGTCGCGGCGGCCCCAGGGAAGCCAAGGAGGGCACGCGGAGCTGGGGTCGGCTGCGGTGACTCGCCGGGTTAGGAGGTGTCTGACCTGGGGCCGATCAGCGAAGACGAAGCCGTGGAAGCCGCTGGAGCGTTGGCTTTGCCCGAACCCGGGAGAGGACTGGAAGCCTCTGATTGCAGAGGGTTAGGGCGCTTCCGCGAAGCCTGCCCGGGCTGCTGGCGCGGGATTCCTGAGCCCGAGCTGAAGGCCTAGGCGAGCAGGGTGCTCCCCCGCCAGCCTCTCCCGCCTCTGCGGGGCACCCACACCACTCGGAAGGGCCTCCTGGCCGCTGGGAGGGGCGGTGGAGAGTCCAACACAATTCTTCCCTAGGCCCACCAACATACCCCTGGGGGACTTCGAGAAGATACTTAGTATTTTTCTCCCCCCAACCCCTTAAGCCTGGGGAAAAATAGCAATCTTACTCCCTTTCTCCCTGGAGCAGGTTTGGATCCATGGGAGTCACAAATTTTCATTTCTGACTGAAGTTTCTGGGACACTCAAGATGTTTCAATTAATTGGGGATATTAATGTTAACTAAAGGTTTTTTAGATTTTTGTGGGGAGGGGGTCTCAGCAATTTTTCTTTAACCATCTTGTGTCTCTGAATTTATCTAGACTACCAGTCAGGCAAGAAGCTGCCCTTAAACCTTTCCTCTTGTGGAAGAAAAGCATATAAGCCCCTCTTAGTAAAAATTATATGGTCTGAAGAAAATTTAGTGTCCCTTTAAAGAATTCAATTTTTAATCAAATGTTTGGAAGCTAGGCTGAAGGCTGAAAGCAAACACATCAAAACAAACACATTTGCTTTAATTCATGTTACTATTCTTGAGCTCCTGACACCTAAAGAAAAGGTAGGAATTCTAGTGCTGATAAATTTGCTACACCACCTCATACATTTCATGGCATAGGCAACCATACCAGCCCTGCCCTGCTCCACTGGACCTTGATCCTGTTTCCACCGCTGGGCATTCTGTGTTCATCTCTCTAATCCTCAGCCTCCCTCCCCCACACCTCTCCTGTGAATAAAGTGAATGAAGGGAGAGAAATGAGAAAGTAGAGCAGGGCTGAGACAAGCCAAGTGTTTCCATCACTTAAATTGCTTTATGTGATAACGTGATGGCAATGAAATGTTTCCTTTTGTTCTCCTGAAGAGCTAGATAGATGCCTTCCTCTTCCTCCAGTGCCATATCCTGAGATTTTCCTGGCACCAGAATTTACTACTCCTGGAATACTTCTTGGTATTCTACAAAATTCTTTCTCATAGATACAAACTCTTAGAATTCCTATTTCCAATCCCCCATTCTAAAATAAAATGTTTTCCTCTAATAAAATACTCTCAGGGCACAATTTTCTGGTCTGCCTTCCCCAACATCTGCCCACCATTAATGATCAGTAACTCAGTTGTATCATGACCTTGAAAGACCAAATTATCCCGTCTTTGAAGAGTTAAATCTTCCTTCACCTACTTTACAAGAAAGTAAAAGTCCTAAACAAAGACTATGAGGTATTTTCACTGTTGTACACCACAGGAAGAATACTTTTTGGAGGTGTTTTGATGAACTCACCCTGGGCAACCACCGGGCTTGAACTTTTCTCCCTCACATAGCAGTCCCAGCTTGGGAGTTCGCCAGACCCACACATTGCCTCAGCCTGCCTGCTGCCACCTTTGTCAGAACCTTCCTGACTATCCCAGTGAGGCCACAAAGAGAAAGCAGGTCCTCAAAGCAAGGCAGAGGGGAGACATAAACACGAAGGAGCAAGACAAAGGGCCTCAATGAAGACTCACACTTTCATATTTCCTTAAAATATTTATCATCATCCAAACATACTTTCAACAGGGACAGGCAAAAGCCTTAATTTCCCTTGGACCCAAGTTTTCAAGGCTTTCCAGGGAATCCATCTTTCATAGAACCCATTACCCAGGAATAAGACTCCAGAGCTCCATCTTTTTCTGACAGAGGTAGATTAAAAGTCTAGATCTCTGCAAAGGGTAAGCTAATTAATTCAGACTCCTGTTTCCTTTGCCAATTCTTGAGCTGACATGAAAATTCCATCTATTTCCCTTAAGTCTCTGGTTCCTTTTTGTCTGAAGTGACATTTACATGTGTGGCCTCTCAGTGGGCACTCCTGTCAGGCCGTTGAAGAGTGCTGAAGGACCAGCCAGGGCCTTCAGGAGAGTTGCAACTCACCACTAGTCTTTTGTTGACCTCTGGCTTTTTCCCCCAGCATACTCAGAATTCCTTGGTCTCAAGAGCCTCAGGAGCCCAAATGGTCCTGCTGAATGTCCCAAGTGAGGACAGAGAATTATCACTTGGATCCTCAAAGCTGTTGAGATAGACACTGGACACAATAAGGCACCAAAATCACAACTTGGGTGTGCCTTGGGATGGAAAAGACTTAGGAAATTCCACCCTGAGCAGGTCACCTCCAAGACTTTCCATCCACACTAGTTCAGGCAGAATTCCTTTTTAGCTTTATGCTAATCTTTGCTGCCTCTGTACCTCCCCTCACGATGACTCCCTTTTTCTTTTTATATGTTTTTCTGAAAAACATACAGGTCATTTGGTCAGTTGGACAAGGAAGACCAGCTCATAAAAACAGGACCTTCTGAATATGCCACCTTTTCTGGTCCAAGAGAAATCCCATTTCTATCCAGTGTGAGTTCTCTGATGGCTTATAAGGCGTGAACTCCGAGAAAAGCTTTCTCCACATTCAGAACATTTATAGGGTCTCTCTCCTGTATGGGTTCTGAGGTGACGAATTCGGTTGGAGCTGTGAGAGAAACTGTCTCCACACTCATGACAGGTATAGGGTTTTTCACCCGTGTGAATTCTCTGATGCCTGATTAAGTTGGATCTATGAGAGAAGTTTTCCCCACAAAGGGTGCATTTATATGGTTTCTCTCCTGTATGGGTTCTTTGATGTCTGGTAAGGTGCATCCCCTGGCGGAAGCTTTTCCCACAAGTCAAACATTCAAAGAGTTTCTTCTCTGCCTTGTGGGCTCCATGATTTGTAAGAAGGGGGGTGCTGTCATTCATTGCTTCCCCACACTCAGAGAAGGGGTAAAGTCTCTCTCGCTCATGAGTTCTTTCATGAATGACAAGGTGTGAACTACGAGAGAAACTTTTCCCACACTCGGGACACTTATAGGGTCTCTCTCCTGTGTGAATTCTCTGGTGCCTAAGGAGGTTGGAACTGTGAGCAAAGATCTCCCCACACTCAGGACACTTGTAGGGCTTTTCACCTGTGTGTGTTCTCTGGTGCCTGTGGAGGTTGGAGTTGCAAGAGAAGCTTTTTCCACACACATTACACTGATAGGGCTTCTCACCCGTGTGGGTGCGCTGATGGCGAGTCAAGTGGGTATTTTGACTAAAGCTTTTTCCACATTCGAGGCACTTATGGGCTTCCTCTCCCAGGTGTGCTCTATGTAGTGACAGAAAATGTGGGTTCCCACTTAAGAGTTCACCACACTCCGTGCCCACACACAGTCTTTCTGCTGCATGTATTCTCTGGTGTCTAATTAGATTCGAGTTGTTAGAGAAATTTTTGCCACACAAGGGACATAAATGGAGTTTCTTTGGCTGTAGTTCCTTCGGTTTCCCCAGTTCTCTGCAACTTGTGATCCCCACTAAAGAGTGCTCCCTTGGATCCTCTGAGGGAGGGTCCCAATGGCCTTCTGACCTGTCACAAGGTCTTCCCTGCTCGGGACTCCAGGGTACCTCCCCAGGGAGTAGCTCCTGAGGGTGAGTGTTCTCAGGGGAAACAGACTGAGCAATTTCTTCCTGGTTCTCGAATTTTTCTTCCCCTGGGAGAGAGAGAAAGAAAGCAAACTCTTACATTATTTCTTCATTGGCGATAAGGAAATCTCATGCATCTGCTACTACCTATAGGTCAGAAGCCCAGAAAAGCTGGTTCTGCCTCAGTTTCCCATTTTCCCCTACAGGTAAAGCACTCCAGAGAGGCATCCAGATAAGGATTGGGGTCATCACACTAGGAATCAGGGCTCAGACCAGTTTTGGAATCCCTTCTAGGGACTTCCATCCACTTCTCCAAATGAGCCTCTGGCTTCTGCTCTTCAGGAATGGGTGGGATGGAGCAGGGCTGGCACTAGGGCAAGGCAATGGGCTGAAGAGTGAGGACCTATTTAAATTTTGCACCCTGGCTGCCTTGTGTGCCCACCCTAATTCCAGCCTTTGGATATACAGTGGACAGTAGGGACGCTGGAAGCAATGTACCTTTTGGACAACAATGGTAGGCTGGCCCTGATCTGAGGGGCCCTCCACCCAAACCCTCAAATGCTCTCAATGGTTGGGAGCCTTAGTAGGCAGCCTGCTTGTCTTCACTTCTTACCTGTGGCTGGGCTTCTCAGGGTCAAGCCCTCCTTGTAACTCTGGATGCTGGGATCCCATGGCTTTCCTCCTTGTTCCACCTGGGTGCTCAGGGCCTCCTGACTGGTAATCTGAGACTCTGTTCATGTGAAAGAAATCGATTTCCATATCAGCATTTTCCTCCACCAGGCAGGGGAAACAAAGGTACTTGTTCCCTGCCCTTAATTGGTGGATACAGAATGGTCAATATGTCCAGCAGCAATTACTTGGAATACATACTAAACTATTCCCAGTGTTTATCTCTACAGAAAGAAATTAGGGGAGAAAGAATATAACCTTTTTTTTTTTTTTTTAAACACTATGGTAACACTTGGGTTTTCTTGCAATTAGAATGATACTTTTCTAATTAAAACAACAACAAAAAGAACATGGTCAGGTGGCCAGTAGCTTAAAGCATCGGTTTACTATTATAAAAGAGCCTCAATTCTTATGTATATTTAAAATAAAGTAGAAATAAGTTTGACTGGGCAACTCTAGAAAGAGAAAAAAAAAAAATAACACAATGGACAGTAAAGGACCTGGAGCTCTGAGAGAAGTGCCTTTGTTGTGCTTTGCTAAAAAGAAAACCAAAACCTCATGCCACTTCCAGCAAACATGGACTTAAAAGTCCAATTCCAAGAAACTGTGAGCTGAACTTCTCTCCATATTTAGCACCCACTGAAAGACCTATGTTCATCTTTGGGTACCAGAGCAGTTGGAAAGTGATATGGGGAACCAGGAGACAGTCCCAGACTTCCCCCAACTTATTATTATGAGAATTTTTATACATACTGAAACGTCAAAAGAAGTATACAGTCATTATCTGTATATCCTCCACCTAAATCCCAGTATCAGTTTTTTTGGTTTTGTTTTGTTTTTTGAGGTACCAGGGCTGGGGATTGAACCTGGGACCCTGTATATGGGAAGCTGGTGTTCAACCACTAAGCCAAATTGGCTCCCGAGTTGGCTTTTTTGTTTGTTTGCTTGTTGTTTGTTTTTTCCGTCTTTAGGAGGCACTGGGAACCAAACCCAGGACCTTCCAATGTGGGAAGCAGGCACTCAATGGCTTGAGCCACATCTGCTCCCAGCAATTATCAGTTTTTTTGTCATATTTCAAAGGTATCATTTTAATCTCTACATAATATTTACACACACAAGTGCATCCTAATTTGTGCTTACTATATTTATCCCTTCTTTCTTGGATATATACATTATTTCCAAATTGCCAAAATTATAAGTAATGCCAAATGATTGTCATCTCTGAACCCACAGATCCTCCTTCCTGAATTTTTATGAACTCTGACAGCTAGTAAGCTGGAATGTTGATAGCAGGGTCCTTGAAATTTTTGTCTTTGGGGAAGGGCCTAGAAATACTAATAAAGCATAGAAAGTATAGGAGAGCTCAGAGAACAAGCATCTCTAAATTGCAAGGAATCCAAAACTTAGAGGACCCACAGTATCCTGGGATACTTGCAGGGATGGGGTGGATGTTACCAGATTCTATTTTTTCCCTGGAAAGTCCATTATGGTCCAGACTCCTTGCCTTAGGCACTGGCAGCTGGCCTGGAGTCCTGGGCTGCACATAAGTGTGCGGACTGTGCCATCTGACTGATGTTAAGATAAAAGGATAAAAGGATGTCTCCTGTGGAGGCTTTTGGTAAAACTCAGAGCTTATGTTAAGGAGGTGAGTATCTAAGGGACAGGTCCTTGGTCAGAAATGGCTCAGTCTTCATTCCTGGAAAAAAAGTCCTTACCCAGTAAGTCCACATTCTCATAACTCTCCTGCACCGTGTCTCTGGAGAGGGCCCTCTTACTAGGATCCTGATGACCCCATGCCTCCTGGGAGGTGTGCACAGCCACGTCCTCTAAGCTGTCAGGCAACTGAAACAGCACAAGGTCTCCTTTAGCCCCTAGTGCACCAAGAACAATTCAAGCAGAGTTATGGGTTAAAGGGGCAAAACCTGGGGATGCAGAGTACACATTTCATGGGGAAGAAGGGTGCCAGGCCTACAAGTGATGCGTGGAGGAGACAAAGAGGACAGGGGAGACAGGTGTGGTGAGGGAGAAAGGATCATCAGCAAGTGGCAGAAAGGCCCCCGCCCCCATAAAAGAAACTCCAAGGGGAGGAGGAAGGGCGCTGGGGGGAGACAATGGGGACTTCCACATCACCTGGGGCCCAGTCATCTCCTTGTCTTCCAGGTTCCCTTCAGGAGGAAAGAGAGAAAGCCAGGGAGCAGATAATGCTGAAGGTGACAGAAATGACAATGAGAATGGCATTCCTAATTCTTGGCACCCTAAATTGTTACAACATAGTATCCATTCCCCACACCCACTTTCTGCTCTTAGGATTAATCACTTAAAAAAAAGGGGGGGGGGGGTGCAGAGAGGGATAATGAAGTGAAATCCAAAATGATGGAGTCAGAGTAAAGGAAATCCAGCAGTCTTCTCTTCCCTGCTGGCCTGCAGCACTCCACTAAAGCACTCATTTGGCTAGAGCTCCCACCAACTGAAACCAGATGCCTCTATTCTACATAACAAAAAAGGGCTCTACTAAGAGATCCCCGCCCCTCCCCAACCCTAGAAGAGCCCCAACCTCCACTTCCAGGTCTACACTCCACAACTGAGAAATTTGACTTCAGAAATTCTCTCTTAGGCATTAGTACTTCATCCTGTTGGTGCCAGGGGCAATCCCGAAGCCACTTCTCCCTCCCGCCTGCCCAGATAACTGTTCCTCACCCCTCTCCTTTACAGCTTGGGGGTCCCTTTTGGGGCTGGGGCCTAGCAGCAACTGCAGCCTGGGGCAAGGGCTTCGCTCAGTCTCCACTGGCTCCAGCTTGAAGCTCGGTGATTCTCGTGCTGTTTCCAGAGGCAAAGGCTCCTCCAAAAGCACTTCTGTTCCCTGCCCATGGTTTGTGACCTGGGAACCAACCCACATCACTCATCGTCACAATAGGGCCCAATACAAAGGGAAATTACACAGGATTCTGAAGGTAAACCTTCCACAGAGAGAACCCGCAAAGAGAAAAGGCTAGTTTAGACTAGAAGCTTTTTTGATCAGTGAAGGGGAAGCGGGAGGTCTGTTCCCAGGGCACACCTTCCCCACACAACTTTTCCGATGCATCTCACTTTCTCTTCCCCCACCTTTTCTAGAAGTTTCCATTCCTCACTCTACAAGATAAGCTAACTTGGGTGACCTCAGAGCCTCAGTGCCAAACTGTTTTTTCTAAGTTGACAATTAACTGAGACCCAGTTCTGCAGAGACCAAACTGCTGACCCTAATATAACAACAGGTAACAGTTATTAAGCACTAATTATAAGCCAGCAATTTAACAAATCTTTCCTTTTAATCCTCAAAACTCTTGAACGATATTTTATCACCCACCCTCATTTTACCAACTGGAAAACTGTGGCCCAAAGAGATGAAGTAACTTGCCCAAAGTCACCACAGCTAGTACATAGCAGAAGCAGGTCTTCAACCTTGCAGATCTATCTCCACAGCTCACACTATTGCAGCGACACTGCCACCGTACGAAAGCAGGGCACTCTTCGCTGCTCACTGTGTCCACCTGAGGACAATCTGGAGGATGACTCTCTCAGATTCAATTTCAAAACCTCCTCTTGCCCATGTAAGGTGTACTCAGGGCAAACAAGTTAATTCGAAAGGGGAAAGGGGGCAGCATGATGTTCTAATTTAAGGGCCAAACTGCAGATAAATACGCTCTTTCTCTCTCACCTGTTGCCTCAGTTTCCCAAGCTCTCTCTGCATATCCTCCACAAGAGTCACAGCTTCCTCGCCGCTCTCCGGATGCAGCTCCTGCACCCTGCTCTGGATCTCCTGGGGCAGGATGATCAGGAACTGCTCCAGGACCAGCAGCTCCAGGATCTGCTCCTTGGTGCGCATCTCAGGCCGCAGCCATCCATGGCAAAGCTCCTGGAGCCGGCTGAGGGCTTCCCGGGGACCAGCTGCTTCTTGGAAGCGAAACCGTCGGAAGCGCAGGTGGGAGGCCTCCGGGCTGGGCCCTGCGTCCGGCGCGGGCAGCTCCTGGCTCCAGGCGCTGTCCTCTTCCAGTTTAACTATCAAGAGACCTTCCCGCTCCTGGGCGCCCGGGCCCGACGCCATCGTTAGGCTCCCAGTCTGACTCGGCCCCCAAACCAATTGTGCCCGCCTGGAAAGGCGGCCCGGGCCCCGTGCGAGGATGAACAGCGTCGGCAGGAGCCGGTGGACCCGGAGCTCCAGGTCCCAGCGAGGAGCCCAGCTCCAGCCCGGGCGCTGCCGACTCCGGCGCCTCGGCCTCGGCCTCAGTGGGTCCGGACACCGCGGCACCGCGCCCCCCGCTCCGCCAAGCCAGGACCTCCCCGAGGGCCGCTCTTTGGCCTCGTCGCTGATCCACGCAGGACCCGGCCCTCGGCTCCCAAGCCGGAAGTCCCAGCGCGCGAGTCCGCCGTCCGCAGGCCAACGGCGCCTGCTCGGGACCAATTTCCGGGCTACGTTTTCCGAAATCTAGTGCCCATTGGGTCGGGTTTCGCCACGGGCTCGCCACCGACCAACCAGAAGAGAAGATTTGCCTGCGGAGGCGGGACTACCGAGGGGCCAATCGGAAGACGGGAGGCGGGGCCGTCGGGCGAGCCGGGAGACCCCCAGAGAGCCCCGGGGACCCCCGGACGGCTGGGGCGGAGACGGTAGGCCTGGACGCGGATCTTCCAGGGAGGAAAACGAGAAGCCCAAGGACGACCCGAGCCAGAAGCCGCAGTTAAGCTCGTTACAATGCAGACTCCCGAGGCCACGCGCAAGCCAACGCCTCAGAGTGTCGAGGGGGGCCGTGAATCTGCACTGTTACCAAGCACCCACCACCCACTCCGGTCCCCTCGGCATGACGCGGAAGGCCATGCTCCATCCCCGCGCGATACCTCGGGGGGAGGCCGCAGAGCGCGCCGCTCCGCGCGGTCGGCACCTGTGCGGGCGGGGCTCGCGCGGCCGCGGCGCGGGGCCTGCCGGGAGGTGCAGTTCGTCGCGCTGTCCCGAGTCCGCGCATGCGCCCTGGGAGTGCCGCGGACGCCGGAGAGCCCGGCGCTGTGAGGCGCTGAGTCCCGGCGCCCTCAGTGCTCTGCGGACTGGGCACTTCCTCTTGGCGGGATGCGGTGCCCGGGACGTGCTTTTCTCCAAGTGCCAGTTTATTCCTCAGCCCTGCGAGGCGGGAGGGTCGTTTTTAATCTCCCTCCTGGCCCTGTGAAGCGAATTTTCCTGCGTGAGGGCGAATGGCAGGAAGCCCCATTCCGGGGTCTTTGCCTGGTAGACGCAGATGAGGCTGGAGAGCGTGGGCGGGTGTCCGCGGTCAAGGTTGGCACAAGCCCACCATTGCCTCCAGCAACGATCAGGCCTGTGGGTTCAGGCATTAGTAGCGTCGTTACATGAGTCGTGCCCACCACAAGCCATTTATTGAGCGCATTCTGTGTGCCAGACACGCGGCTAACCGCATGCACTTGAATCCTCATGACAAACTGTAGGAAGTGGATGCTGTTGTCATCCTCATGTTACAGGTAATGGCACTGAATGTCAGTTATGTCACTTTTACCCAGGGTCACGCAGCTAGTCTGTCGCTAAAGTTCATGCTACCATGGTGGTTAACGGTGACATGAGGACACAGGGTCGATTTTGGATGACTGGATGGGAAGAGAGTCTTTCTTTTTTTTTTTTTTTTTAATAATTCTATCATCCATTATTTACATTAGGTATATTTTTCTTTTTTACCACCTTATTTTTTTATTGTTATTATTTTTTAAGATTTATTTATTTTATTACATATCTCCCCGTCCCCCTGCCGCGACGCGCCGAGAGTGGCCACTGCGCAGGCGCGGCTTTCCCCGCTTGTGGGCGGTCTCTGCATCCGTGCAAGGCCAGCTTTCAGTTCGCGGGTGGCTGGCTGCGCTCCATCCGTGGGCGACCTGCCCTG